>RJWJ010001967.1:0-112416 GCA_004363605.1 Indri indri
AAAAAAAAAAAAAAAAAAAAAAAAAAAAAAAAAAAAACACTACAGATAAGTCAAAACAGAATTCTAAAAATGTTGAAGTAACCCCCAGGAAGGCAGGGAAAAGAAAAGCATAGAATACACAGAAAACAAAAAATAAAATGCATACTTAAGCTCTAACATGCCAATACTTAATATTAAATGTAATTAGCTGTACCAATTAAAAAATAGAGATTAGCAGAGTGGACTTAAAAACATAACTTAAAGATATGCTATCTACAAGAAATTTATTTCAAATATAATGATATAGGCAGCTTAAAAGTAAAAAGGATGGAAATGGTATATCATGCAAACATAAATAAAAAAGAAAGCAGGGGTGGCTATATGAATGCTGGATAAAATAGACTTCATAGCAAAGAAAATTACCAGAAACAGAGAGGAATATTATATAATGGGAAAAGGCTCAATCCACCAAGAAGACATAGCAATCCTATGAAGCAAAAAAATATTTGAAGCAAAAACTAGTAGAACTAGTAGAAAAAATAGATAAACGCACAGTTGGAGACGTCAACACCTCTCTTTCTCTCAATAATTGCTAGAACAACTAACCAGAAAACCAGCAAGGGTGTGGGAGAACTCAGTAACACTATTAACCAACAGGATCTAATCAATGTTTATAAAACACTCCGCCCAACAACAGCAGACTACACACCCAAGGTCCATGAAACATATGCCAAGTTAGATCATATTCTGGGACGTAAAACAAACCTCAACAGATTTAAAGGAGTTGAAATCATGCAGATTGTGTTCTCTGATCAAAACGGAGTCAAACCGGAAAGATGTCAGAAAAACTTCCAAACACTTGGAATCCAAACAACACACCTATAAATAAGCCATAAGTTAAAGAGTGAGTCTCAAGGCAATAAAAATACATTTAACTCAGTGAAAGTGAAAATAAACCATATCAAATTTGTGCGACAGAGCTAAAGCAGAGAGGGGAAGAAAAATTTACGGCACTAAATTCATGTGCATTGGAAATGAGGAAAAGTCTCAAATCGATAACCTAGACTATTACCTCAAGACGGTAGAAAAAGGAGAACACAATAAATGTGAAAGGTGTACGATAAAGATAAAAGCAGAACTCAATGAAATTGAACAGAGAAGAACAATAGAGAAAAATCAATGAAACACAAAGCTGGTTCTTAGAAAGAATCAATAAAATGGATGCACCTTAGCGCGACAGGGAAGAAAAACCAGCAAAGATGCAAGTTACCAGTGTCGGGAGTGGATTGGGGGGAACCACTACAGACCCCACATCCAGCGGACAGAAAGGGAACACTACAAACAACTGCACACACTCATTTGACAACTTAAACGAAATGAACCAATTCTCCAAGCAACGCAAACTCCAACTCACTGAATACAAATTAGCTTTTTGAAGAGCCCTATAACTACTAAGAAAATTAAATTCATGTTTTGAAAACTACAAAAAAAAAACCCCAAAAACAAAAAACATAAAACCTCTCCAGACCCAGATGCTTTCACTGAAGAATCCTACCAAATGTTTACAGAATTAGCACCTATCCTAGACAATCTCCTCTAGAAAATAGAAGGGGAAGGAACACTTCCCAATTCATTTTATTTAGCTAGTATCCCCAATATCAAAATTAGACAAAGAAAACGTTTTTAAAATATTGCATGCCTACAGTCCCAGCTACTCATGAGGCTGAGGCAGGAGGATCGCTCCAGCCCAGGAGATTGGGGTTGTAGTGCACCATTATTGTACCTGTGAATGGCCATTGCACTCTAGCCTAGGCAACGCAATAAGACTAATATACAACAGACTAATATTCCTCCTGAACAGAAATATGGAAAACCTTAACATAATAGTAGCAAATAGAATTCAGCAATATATTTAAAAAGTTATATACCACATCCAAGTGGAGTTTATCCCAAGAATATAAGGCTGGTTCAATATTTGAAACTCCACCAATGTAATACATCATATTAGCAGATTAAAGAGGAAAAATCACATCATTGTGCCACTTGATACAGAAAAAGCAATTGACAAAATTCTACACCCATGCATGATAATAATGCTCAGAAACATAGGAATGGAGGAGAAATTCTTTGAGTTGACGAAGAGTATTTATAAGAAATCTACAGCTAACATTATAATTACTGGAGAACAACTGAATGCTTTCTCCTTAAGAGCAAGAACAATGCTAGTTTGCTTTCATCTCTCTTAATCAACATAGTGCTGGAATTTCTAGCTAGTGTGGTAAAGCAAGACATGGAAATAAATATCATACAGATGGAAAAGGAAAAAAAAAATAAAACCGTTCCTATTTTCAAATGACATGACTGCCTACCTAGGAAATCCCAAGAAATCTACAAAGAAAACTCCTGGAACAATAAGTGAGTTCAGCAAGGTTGCAGGACACAAGATAAACATACAAAAATAAATTTTATTCTATGTTCTAACAGTGAACACATGGCACTGAAATTAATAACATGATGCCCTTTGCAATGGCTCAAACAAAATTAAATACTTAGTGTGTAAACCTAGTAAAATAAGCACAGGACTTATAGGACTTGTATGCTAAAAACTACAAAATCATGATGAAAGAAATTAAATAAAATCTAAAATAAAGAAAAGGAGGGACATACCATGTTTATGGATTAGAAGACTTATGTAGTAAAGATATCAATTATCAAATTGATATGCAGGTTTAATGCAATTCCTATTAAAATCCCAGCAAGATTTTTTTTTGTAGACATAAACAAGACTGTCTAAAATTCAATGAAAGGCAAAGGAATTAGAATAGTTAAAACAATTCTGAAAAAGAAGAATAAAGGAAGAGAAATTAGTCTATCTGATTTCAAGACTTATTTTATAGCTACAATAATTGAGATTTTGGTATCAACAAAAGGATAGTCACAAAGGCTAACAAAATGGAATAGAAGATTCAGAATCCTCCCGACACCAAGGTCCAAAAACAAGTGAGTGGAAGAGGGATGGCTCGTTCAATAAACACTGCCAACGCCATTGGATATCCATCGGCAGAAAACAGAGAACCTGGACTTAAGTCTCATCCCTTATACAAAGACTAACTAACATTGGATCACAGACTTAAAAGTAAAGCAAATATTTTAGTGAAAAAAAATTAGGAGAAAACCTTTACGACCTAGGGCCAAAGAGTTAAACCTGATACCAAAAGCATGAAAAACTGATAAATTAGACTGTCAAAATGAAAAATATTACTCTGAGAAAGACCCTGTTAAGATGAAGAGCAAGTTATAGACTACTGGAAGAAAATATTTGCAAACCTCATATTCAACAAAGGGTTAGGATCTAGAATGTATGACGAGAACTCTCAAAACTCAACAGCAGTAAGAAGTCAAACAATCCAGTTGGAAAATAGACAAAAGACATGAACAGACACTTCACAGGATACAGATAAGCTCACGAAATTAGCCATCAGAGAAATGCAAATTAAGACCATCTGGGCTAACACTGCACACCTATCAGAATGCTGAAAAACAGTGACAACAGCGAACGCAACGGCACCGCGTGTGAGGAAGCAGAACAGCCAGATCGCTCACGCACTGCTAGTGGGAATGCAAAGGGTACAGCCACTCTGGACAACAGTGTGGCGGTTTCCTAAAAAACTGAAGATGCAAAACCGTTCAAGCCAAAGTTGCACTCCTGGGCATTTATTCCAGAGACATGAGCACTTATATCCACACAAAAGCTGGTACACAAATGTTTAAGATAAGTTTGTCTGCAATAGCCCCAGACTGGGAACGGCCCAGACGTCCTTCAACGGTGAACAGAGAGTGGTCCGTCCACACCATGGAACACTACCCAGGAGTGAAATAATTACACAAGTGGGGAGTGGGTTGGTGACTGTCAGGGGTTACAGGGGATGGGGATAGAAAGCAAGAGGTGTGGCTGTTAAAAGGGCAAGATGACACGCCTGTAATCCTAGCACTCTGGGAGGCCGAGGCGGGCGGATTGTTTGAGCTCAGGAGTTTGAGACCAGCCTGAGCAAGAGCGAGACCCCGTCTCCACTAAAATTAGCAAGAAATTAATTGGATAACTAAAAATATATCGAAAAAATTAGCCGGGCATGGTGGCGCATGCCTGTAGTCCCAGCTACTTGGGAGGCTGAGACAGTAGGATTGCTTGAGCCCAGGAGTTTGAGGTTGCTGTGAGCTAGGCTGATGCCACGGCACTCTAGCCTAGGCAAAAAGAGTGAGACTCTGTCTCAAAAAAAAAAAAAAAAAAAAAAAAAGGGCAAGATGAGGCTTCCTTGTGGGGATGGAATGTTCTGGATCTGCACTTGTCAATGCCAACATCCTGGCTGTGACGTTGTGCTACGGTTGTGCAAGATGTCACCACTGCAGGAAACTGGGCAAAGGCCTCAGGGGATCTCTTTCTTAAAACTGCATGCGAATCTACAATTATTTCAAAACAAAACATTTAATTTTTAAAAAGAGACAGGACAGTCCCAAGTGAGGCCACTCTGGATGGGGTGGCCTTGGTCCAAACCTGTGACTGAGCGCATGCGAGGATGAAGGAGAGGTGGTGGCCCCAAGACCAAGACAGAAAGAGTAGAGTCAGGATGCTTTGCCCCCTCACCGCAAACGAGCGTGCGCAACACAGCCGCATCCCCAGGCAGAAGGTGGCGGAAGGTGGGGAGACCAGCCCTGGTCACGCGCTGTCTGCCGCGCTGGGCCAGTTCCCGACCTCTCCAAGGTTAGCCTCCATCAGTGAAACGGGAACAATGGTGGATAATGGGGGTGACAAAGTGCCTGGGGCCCGGAAGAGGGGAGAGGGGAGGGAGGCGTGTAGGCATGTGACAGCCTTGTCCCTCCTCTCGCCTGCCTGCCCCTTGTCTTCGCTGCTCACCTCCGACTTCGCTCTCCCTTGCTTCCTGTGTGGAACTGTCATGCAGGAAGTTCTGCAAGGAAAAATGGGTAGGCAAATGCACAAAGGAACCCCTTTCAATCTCAGCTTTCCAACCTCAGATTCATAATATTTCCATATTAAATATTAAGGCACCCTACTTTTCACTAACACTCAATCCATCTCAATGTACCTGTTCCTTGTCAGTTTCCCTCACTCACGAGTTTCTGGAAACGGCCCATGTGGGGGAACCAGCGGGATCTGGGGTGCAGCCTTGACTCCCAGACTCAACACCTCACGAACCTGGATGAAACCCTTCCCCGTGTGCTGTCCCCAGGACTGGGGGCCCACCGGTGGATAAACACTCCTACCCACTGGAGCTTACCTGCCAGAGGAGGGTGACAGGCACTGATCCGACCGGCAGGACACCACACCCTGCACAGACTGCAAGAGGCACAGCTAGCGGGGGTGAGTCAGCTTAGGGGGCACCACTGCAGAAAACAAGTTTTGGGGGGCATCTAAGGGACTGGAGTACTGAGGGCTAGAGACACATGTCCCCTGGTTGCCCCTGGTTTCCCCCTGCCCCAGCTACGCAGTCAGCGCTCCCCTAGCCTGAGCCAAGAACGCTCTCCAGTAGTCAGGCTCACGGAACAAGTTAAAAATGCCAGGTCGAGATAAGAGCTTTAGCTTTCAAATCCTCCCCAGCACGGCGTGGCCACACCTGAGGGCAGGGCTTTCCCTGTTCTGTCCACCCGGCGTCCCCAGCCCTGAGAACAGCTCCTGGCACTGACAAGCCATCTGAGTGTCTGCTGAGCTGGAGGCTGAACCTCAGGTCTCGGGACACGCAGCCGGGGCTGGCGGAGCCGCGGCCAGGTGGGAGACAGTCGGCCAAGCGGAGCCCGCTCGGATGGACTCAGGCAGGTCATCCGATACCGTAAGGAGACTCCAGGCAAACTGTGGGAGGTGAGACCGCCACGGCTGGAGGACGACTGTGTCCGTGAGGAACACGCTAACAGAATCCTTCTCAGCTGGCTGGGGGGAGGCTGGGAAGCCGTGGGGGTCCCCAGAGGCTTCTCTGGAGGGATCGGAGACCTGCTGCTGGGGCCTCCAGGACTGGGGCAGTCCACGGCTCCAGGCCGGCCTCCCCTGTCGGGCTCCACTTGCAGTAGCCACGAGGGCAGGTGGGCAGCCCCGCCCAGGGCCTACCAGGATGTCCGGCTTACCTGTGCCCACCCTCAGCAGACACCAAGTGCAGGACCCTCACAGCAAAGACCAAGTCCTCAGGGGGCCCCCTTGTCCCCCTCGTTTGCAGCCTCATCAGGTAGAAGTTTGGCGGAGCTAAGTTGGACACTCCGGAAATGGGATCGACAGGGGAGGCGGCTGGAGGAGCAGTTCTCCGCACAGACCTAGACCTGGGATGAGCTGAGCTCCTCAGACGTACACCGGACGGGGGTGGCCTGCAAGTCCAGGCCAACTCGGGCCACGCTAAGGTGGGTCGTCCAGAGGCAAGGTGCAGATCCTCCTGGCTTGTCCTCTCCTGATCAGACGTCCTCTTCTGAATCTCATGAGGGTCACTGAGAAGGTGGCACCCAGGCAGACAGGGGTACACAGGATGAAGGGGCATCTCCTGCACAGCCGTGGGGGGCCCTAGGGATGTCTGGTGCAGAGAAGCAAAGGCCTGGACGCAATACTGGTACCACTGTGGACTAGCCAGGGCCAGTGTCCCTGTAGAACACCGAGCAGTCAGGGTGACAGGGAGTCCAGTTAGACACAGGGACACCTGCTAATGGTGACAACACTTAATAATTGCCTGTTGAGGAAGGAAGGGGCTCCCCGCTGGAAGTTTGCAAGTCCAGCTGGCCCACCTGTCAGTGATGTCTCAGCAGGATGTCCTGTCACAGCTGGGTGTGGCCAGAGCAGTCCTGTGTTGAGCTCCTCTGGGTTTGCCTGCCCGGCCCTCACGCTTCTGCCCAGAGCACCTCAAATGGCCTTGGCCAAGCACCTGGGCCCAGTCTTTCTGTGCCGTTTCACTGGGACTACCTTTCCCACTTTGTCCCATGGGAGCCAGCTGATAGGGTGCAGGCGCACAGATGCTGGGACGGCCACATGGAGCCAGCGCCCCCCCAGGGGGAGCCCACGTGGGAGAAGGCGGAGCCGTGGAGACAGCACAAGACCAGTGGTGGAGGACACAGCACAGGTCCTGGCACCCTGAACTCTTTGCTGCCCAACACAGCGGGTTCCCCTAAGCCTATGCCAGTTAGAGTTGGGTTTCTGTCACTTGCCACCAAGCATCCTGACTCGACTGGCACAGATCCATGCTACTCTACCATCTGCCTCCTCCCTGACTTGGCATTTGGGGGTGACGTGGCAAGGACCCCACCTGAACACTTGCCCTGCACCGCGCACTGTTTCCCACGTGTTGGAGATTATTGTCCCAATATGCAGATGGGTAACTGAGGACTCTTTCAGTGGTGGCCTATAACAGAAAATCCGGCAGCTAGAGCCACACCCACAAGGACCCGGTGGCGTGTCTTCCCTCTCTGGCTTCCTCTGCAAGCTCCACACACTGTGTCCTGGTCGCTCCCTG
The DNA here is from genome assembly GCA_004363605.1 of Indri indri. NCBI lineage: Eukaryota > Metazoa > Chordata > Mammalia > Primates > Indriidae > Indri > Indri indri. The sequence goes on from RJWJ010001967.1 coordinate 7,476, forward strand.
CAGCCCTGCACACACCCCTCACCCCTGGACCTCAGGTTCCCGCCCAAGCCCAGGGCCAGGCTGGGTGGGAGCACGGCTGGCTGGAGCCAGTGGGCCTTCCCGTGGCCAACCCCACACGGCACAGGGCAGAGCACGGGGCGGGGGGCGGTGGGGAATGTGCAGAAGGAAGTCCTGGACATATTCCTGGAGGCGAGGAGGGTGGATATCAGACAGAACATAGATGCCTGTGCTGTAGGCACCCAGATGGCATGTCACTTGCCCTGGCCACACTCCGTGTCCCCCTCGGCTGTGCCCCGTGCCTCTGCTCCTGCTGTAGGTCCTGCCTGCCCCTGCAGCAGGGCCCCGGGACTGGGCACCTTTTTCTCTGCTTTTGGCTTAAACTCTCCCCAGGAGGTTTGTGGACTGGAATCCCCTTCCCAGAACATTCAGGCTTTGTCAGCAGCCTGGTTCAGGAGGGTCAAGGCACCGCCCTGTCCCCTGGGCCTGGGCCTGGGGGGTGGCTCCAGGAAACAGAGCAGTGGGGTTTCCTTCACCTGACCGTGTAACACAGAGGCAGCTATTGGCTCCTGAACAAGACTGTTCAGACAGGGCAGGGCCCTCTCCCCTCAAGCTCATACCGCATCTCCTCTGCTTCCTTTGACTTGAGGCAGGAATTTGGCTAAGGCCATCTGACATGGGGGTGTGAAGTCCGCCTGCCTGGCATCGAAAGCTTGAGGAGAAAGACACAGGGTTTGCACACCTGAGCTGAGGCAGGGAGGGCTGACCCAGGTGTGCTGGAGGTAAGGAGAAATGCATCCCTGGTTTTGGTCCCAACATGCGAACAACTGAACAAAAGCATTAGGGCAGGACATTGGGACTAAAGAATGCCTTGTCACCATGGCTACCAGGAAATGGTCCCACTTCTATATAATAAGGGCTTTAGCAGCTGCCAGGCCATCTGATACTCCAGTCTGGGGCCAGGTGAGAGGGCGCCCTCAGCCACTCCTCCTACAGTTACTGAACGCAGCCACGGTGGAGTTGGGGCCAGGCGCTGGGCACATCTCATCTGCAAAAATGAGCCTTTTCCTTTTTTGTTTGGGGACGGGGAGAGGACAGAGGCCAGGGCACCTTCACCTAGCAGCTCTTTGTCACCCACACTCACACCGATGTTGCACACGTGAGCACAGGTGCTGCCTCAGTGTGAGGGGTCACCCCACATCCGCGCTGGGGATGGGGGCGTTGGAGCAGCCACCTCTTCCTTAGTCCTCAAGTTCCTACTTGACAAAGAGGTGCCCAACAGTGAAGAAAAAAGAAGGCAGAAGTCCCCAACCCCTCACCCGCCCTCCCTGGACGCCCCCTCTGCCACTGTTCGCGCAGGCTTGGAGACAGCGGGTTTCTGAGCCAGGAACCCCGGGTCTGTGGGGCGCCCCCGCGGGCTAGCCCCGGGCCGTGCTGGCCCAGCCTCCGCCGTTCGGACCCAGGGTCTCCGGGCTGGGCGGGCCGCGGCGCCTGCCAGGCTCGGGCTGCTGGGGCGAGCGAGCGATGGTCCGCCTGGGCCCCGGTGCCCTCCGTACCCGCACGTCGGGGAGCGCGGACAGCCGCCCCCCGCAAGAGCAAAACAAGAGCACGCGCACCTGCCGGCCGCCCCGCCCCCTCGCCGCCGGCCAATCGTGCGCACGGGGCGGACCCGGAGCGGAGCGGAGCGGAGCCGGAGCCGGAGCCGGAGCCGGAGCCGAGCCCAGCCCAGCCCCAGCGAGCGAGCGCATCCCGGCCCGCAGCCCGCAGCCCGATCCTAGCCGCCGCCGCCGCCGCCCCCGGGGCATGGCCTGTCTGATGGCCGCTTTCTCGGTCGGCACCGCCATGGTGAGTGAGTGCATCCTTCGCCCGCCGGGCGTGGTTTAATTTTCCAGGAGAGCAGGAAACGCACAAAGACCCGCACGATTCCCCCGACACCCGCTCTCTGGGAGCGCGTCCTCCGGGCGCTGACCCGGGGCACCCCCGAGAGGTGCCCGGCTCCGGTCGCGCTCGGCCCTGGCCACCCGGAGCCCGGGGGTGCTCCTGGCACCGGCCGAGGACGCTGGAAGGCACAGGGGCCAGGAGTGGGGAGTGGGGCGGAAGACAGCGAGCAGCCCCACAAGTGGACAGATGGCCTTGACCTCGTCCGCCTCCGGGCGAGGGGAGCGGGGCCCTGGGCACCCCGAGCGCATGAGGAGGGGCCGCAGCCTGGGCCTGAGGGAAGAGAGGGTCGGATCCTTCTACCAGCGCACGCGGCCAGGGAGCGGGGAGCGGGGACTTGGCGCACCATCCCCTGGAGCTCCGGGCACTGTCTGCGGGAACAAAAGAGGGAGCTGCCCCGGAGAGCCGGAGCCTGCGCCTGCATCCTGACAGCCTGTCGGGGACCTGCCCAGGCAGGGGCGGCGGCGTGCCCCGAGGCCGCAGGGCGAGCCCGATGCCCGCGGCCCCTCCTGCGCGCTGGAGAGAGCCCCGGGTGGGGACGGAGAAGCGCATCTCCCTGCTCCCGAGGGTATCGGCTCCGAGGAGGTGACCGTGACCTAGTGTTGGCAGATGCATCACTAGACACAGTTCCCTCCCCTTGCTGCTTGTCTCACACTGGGAAAAAAACAAACCGCCCGCCCGCCCGGCCGCCCCCTGATCCCAGGGCCCTCCGTTCCTGCCCGGCACAGCGCCGCTGCAGCGAGGGCTCTAGAGAAGAGTCCAGGCGCAAAGTCTTCCGTACGCCATCCGTCCCAGCCCCGCTGTCACCTCTCCGTGCAGTTACTACCCTGCTAGTGACTTCCCGGAGGCTGGGAGCCCACGGTGCAGGGCACGCGCCGGGGCTTCTCCCCGCCCCTCCCCTCTATTTCATTTTTAGCATCCTGTGTTTGAAGTCGGCAGGGCTCGGCAGCGTTTGACCGACAGTTACCTCTTGCCGTGAGCTCAAGAAAAAAAAAAGTAGCCGGGCTTCTGCGCATGCTCTGCTCTGACAACTGCATCCTGTGATTCCAAACAGGTTACTGTAGAACACTCTGAGCTTCGCCAGCTCATTATGTAATGACTTTGTGTAAAGCCATAGAATGGGGCCGAGACGCGGCCAGGCGGGTGGCAGAGGGGGGCCCCAGCGCGGGGACCCCAGGCCGCCCCCGCCCCGGGCGGCTCCGCCTTCCCTGCTCGCTTCTGATACAGAAAAGGCCACACATAGAACGGAAAAGCCAGTGCCCCCTGGCGCCCCTGCTTTCACCCGGCGAGTGTTCGGGTAGCGCTGCGAGTTCTTCCTTCTGCACTCCTGCATCTACTTGGGGCTCCCGGATGAGGCTGACAATGGCAAATTAAGGGGATTATTGACGTTAGTTGCAGGTACAGAAAGTCTCAGATCTTTTAGATGCTGGGTAATTCCTGAGTCCTTTTAGAGCGTCAAAGGTGGCTTCTACATGTGGAAAACTAATGAATAAGAATGTTTTAAGGTATAGTTTTTTTATACCAAGATTTTTTATTTTAATGTTATGTTACGGTTTGATGCAGCTCCTGAGCTCAAGTGTGTAGTCCTCACGTGGAGATGCTAAAGGCTGGGCTCATTTAGTTTTGGGGGAACATTGTTTTGTTTAAAAATAATTTCTTCCTGAAAACATGATAATTTTTTTTTACTTTAAAAATTTCAATCTATCTATGGCTATCCCATCCTGGAAGTACGGGTCTTGTCTGATCTCAGATGCTAAGCGGGGTTGGCCCTGGTTAGTGCTTGAATGAAAGACCACCTGGCAGTTCCGGGGGCTGTAGGCTTAAAAGAAAAACCAATAAAATAAAAAAAAAAATTCTGTCCAAGTCATAAACAAAGAGCCCTTGAGAGAGACCCAGGATCCTGGGCGTCACTTTCCATCCCCTCCTTGCTCTGGGCCCAGCCCGGTGTGGATGGTCTGAGCTGCGAGTGGGAGAGGGCCAACGCCAGGCACCCAGGGAGCGTGCCGGAGTCCCCGAGCTCAGGGGGACAGAAGTGTTTCTGGTGGGAGGGTGGTATTTGGAGCTGTCTTGGCACTCCGAGTGACCCCTCAAGTGCCGTCTGTCCTCTAGCTTAGTTAAGAGTGTGATGTTTTGGATATTTTCTCGTGGGCAGTCGCCTGGAGGAGTCTCAGCCAGTGCACTTTCCTCTTACGTGCTCAGGATACCAGGGAGGCCACTTGGTGCCCAGGCTGGCAGCGATACGGCAAAGCGGGAGGAGAGGAGCTGCGTACCTGGGGTCCGGTGCCGGCCGCTGCGCGCCCCTTTTCCTCCTTTCCCCGTGATGCCGAGAGAAAAGTTTCTGCCTTGACTCTGCGTCCCTGGTGGAAATGGAGTGAATGAGTCTCCCAGCAGCCTAGGGGTGGCTTGCTGACTGCTAGAGACCCTCCCCAGCTAAACAGGTGTCTCTGTATGCCCAGCATTCAAACCGAAATCACAGCCACTCTGCTCAGCGCCCAGAAAAATATTCTCGTGAACAGCAGCCAGGAGCAGTCCAAGTAGGGTCTCCCCAGCCGTCAACAAATTTACAATTTGTTATGCAGCACAAACTGCGTGTGGCGGGGGTCAAAGACAACGCTTCAGCAGGGTAGAGAAAGAACAGTGAAAGGGAAAAGTGGGGAGGGAAGACGTGTTTGCTTTATTTTTAATGAGCTCAGGAGGCTAAGGAGAAGCCAGCTGTAACCTACATTGCCTGCAGCTCTCATCGGAGGGTGTGTTTCCAGAGAGCTGGTCTATTTCGCAGTGACAGGACATCGCCTCACCTCAGATGGTTTCTGTGGTTTGCTTAATTGGGTGAGGCCATGGGACCCTGCAGAGGGAAGGTGGGTGACCGTGTGCGTGGTGTTGGCTTATCGCGGGTGGGGCTTCATGGTTTCCTCAGATTGCTATGGATTATCCCAGAACAGACAAGGTCTGGGATGACCCGGTGGGACCCACAACTTGCCTGTAGAAAGCTAAGCCATGTTCAAGGGCTGTTAAGGAGGCTGATGGGAGACTTGGAAACCCCCAGAGCTGGACCCCAGCCTGGACACTCCCTAACTGTGGGGACTGCCACAAGCCAGGTGTTCAATCCCTCCTCCAAATGCAGATGGCAATGCCTCCTGGCCCCCAGTTGTGGGGATAATAAGAGGCAACTTCTATACAGGCTGGAGTATAGCAGGCACGTTGCAATTGCTGAATCAATAGTCACTATTGTTTATATTCACTCACCTAGCATGCATGAGGCATTGTGATTCAATATTTTAAATTGTAAGCACGTGATTCTGCCTTCTCTCTCTTAGTCCCTGATCGGTTTAGTCACCCAGCTTTGTCCCCCTGGCCTGTCCGCTTGCCTTCATCCCAGTCACCACCAGCTGATCCAGGCCCCCATCCCCTGCCGGGCTCCCAGCGCTGCAGGAGGTGGTTCTGCGGCTCTGCTGTTCTGACACACCCTCTGCATGCCCAGGGACTTCCAGATAAAGTGCAAAATCCTCAAAAGAGTTTGCAAGCACCTCACCGTGGGGACCCTGTTTGCCCCTCCAGCCTTACTCCCCAGCCCCCAATTCCATGTCCCAGCCCTGACTTTCCCACAGGTCTCTGGGGCTCCCCTCTCTTGCTGCGGAGCCTCTGCGCAGGCGCTCCCGTGCAGCCAGCACCCCAGCACCCCTCCATCTCACCTTGCTGAGCTCAGCGAAGATTCCTTCCTGCAGAAAGACTGTGTCCTGAGTGCCCCCGGCCCAGGGTCTGCACTGGGTTGGATGTTCCCTCTGGCCTCCGCCTGGCTCTGCTCTTGCCCTGCTGTAGTTAATTGCCCGTTTTCTTGCCTGGGGCCAGATCTTTTCTGTTGTTTTTGTTTTATTTTACACTATTACAGGGGTACAAACATTTTGGTTACATGAATTACTTTTGTGCAGTTTGAGTCAAAGTTATAAGAGTGTCTATCACCCAGGTACGGTGCAAGATCTTGAACAGGAGTTTGCTAGGCCAGAGGGAGTTCTGGCTGGCTGACTACTGACCTCAGGGCTTTGGCTGCTGCTCAGTTTGCCCAGTGACTGAATGAGCTAGTGGATGAGTGAGTGAACAGGTAGGACGAGAGCCTAGTGGGCAAAGTCAGACCCTCATGTGACATAGGGCTGACGTCTGCCACAATCAGTGGAGGGCTGGGGTGGTGGCCATTCACCCCGGAGCTGACAGCTGTGGTGGGTGCCTGGGGAGAGGGTATGGGTTGTCCGTGGCATCTGGCATCTTTGGGGTGGAGGTGGAGGGCCCCACACAGGACAGGGGTTGCTGGATCACCCCCATCCCTTGCTCCCAACTGAACACGCAGCCACTGGGGGTCCCGGTTCAGAGCCCAGGTCTGCCCATGGGATGCGGGTTTGGACGCCGAACATTGTGCCTTTCCACTTGTGAGGCAAGGCGGGGACGAGAATGGGCTTTGGGGACCAGTCCTAGAGCTTGTTGTCTTGCCTCACTGCTCCTTTGACAGCTCCCTACTGCCAGCCAAGATTTGGTGCTTTCCAGGGTTACAAACCTGGGGCAGCACTGTGGGACCCCAAGGTGCAGGCTAAGGGGCCTTAGGGAGGGCCTCCAGGGCGTGCTCTGGCCCCCATGCCAGGGCCTCCTGAGGGCTAACGGGACACCCTGCCCACCCGATCGGCCTCGAGCGACTGGGGAGAAAGACCAGCCCCCACCCAGGGTCTGTGGGTCTCATCCTCACTTGGGGCTCTGAGTCCCCTCGGCAGACAAACCCAGACCTTCCCTGCCTGTGCTTGGGAACGTGCCAGCCCACCCAGGCTGCACGGGAAACTTCACCTGCATGGTGCCAGCAGCAAACCAAGTTAATTTTGTTGGAGTTTCACTCTGCGCCCTTGTTTTTATCCACACAACATTACAGCCCTCGGGCTAAGTGTTGACTTGGTTAAGGTTTTCAGAGGTAGGAGATGCCTGGGAGGGGGGTGTGTGTGGTGTGTGCCTAATGTGTGCAGTGTTTAGGGCGTGTGTGTGTGATATGTGTGGTGTGTGGTGTGCATGTGGTATGTACGGTGTATCCGTGTGTGGGGGGTGTGTTCAGTGTGGTGTATGTGTGTGTGGTGTGTGGTGTGTGTGTGGTGTGTGGTGTGGGTGTGTGTTTGCATATCTTTTTCTAAACAGCCAAGCGCCATCTTCCATCACCAGAGCTCCAGAAACCCCACTGTGTGCTCACTGTTCGAAACCCCCAGCTAGGGACAGACGTGGACTCTCGAACACTGTGCTGGCCGTGACGCCAGCTCCCCGCCACACAGCCCCGTCCCCACATGCAGGCACGCTCAGGTTGGTCCTGACCACTTGAGTTGCTGGTTCCTGGGGTTTGTGGGGATTTTTACAGACAATCCACGCTCTGGTTTTGTTTTGGGGTTTTGATAAGAAATAATAATGGTGAATAGCAAGCGACACTAAAGAAATAGCTAACAAACCTGTGGAAAAGAACAGTACAATGTGATTCCTCTTTGGAACGAACAACTGGGCAGCGTCTCCACGGTCCTACCCTACGGCAGTGGGAATGGCCTGGATTCCCAAAGACCGTAGGGATGGGCTCTGCCTAGAAGTCCGGTCACAGTCGCAGTACGGCGGAGCGTCGCCGAAGGCCCAGGCTTTTGGCACCGCGGGACGTTCTCTCTTTATTCAGGAGACCACTAGAAAAAAGTACAGTGCGTTTGTTTCCCCCACACCCGTTCTTCTGTGTTTGGAGGTACCTGAAGCTTATCGATTTGCTCGGGGTTGCCAAGCCATTAGAAAAGGATATTCCTTTCTTTGCATAAATACTTTCGGTTCTTGGCACATCTGTTGCAGTTCACTTACTCCCAGTGGAAGCTTTAAAAGCCAGTGCTAGCTACAAAATGTTAGGTACTCTCGTGATGCAGTGGAATGAATGCCTAACTGGGGTTTTTTGATGACTCAAATTCTGGGATCACTTCTGCTACCCATTTGATTATGGGACTCGGAGCAGCGTCCTTAAAATTGTCAGTGCCTCTGTTTTCTTGTCTGTGTAACAGAGAAAAAATATGAACCTTTCCAACTTTTCAGTGCTATTATGAAGATGTCGTGAGACAGTAGAGTTATAAGCGATTTGGAAATTTTAAAAGTGAAACACAAAGGCCAACCCCCACAACACCCAGCAGCTCAAGTGATGTTATTGCTTTTGAGAAATGTTTATGAGCTTGCACAAGGAAGGCACTAAAATAGCTCATTGTAAGTAAAACTTTTTCAGTTGTGTATTTCTCAGGCGCCTCCTGTGTCTTTATTGGGGTTTTTTATGAGTGGATTGTAAATAGACTTTTGTGTGGTGGCCGGTGTTTCTTCTTCGAGGCAAGTGATTCATTTATTGTAGTCTTGTGATTAGACTGTGTGATTCCAAAGTCAGACTTGTAGATCAGCATTACATTTTATCTTAAGCATTTTTTAATAAAAGAAAAAGTGATGGTTAGAGATGACGAGTTCCTCTAGAGGAGCACCTTTCTTCTGAACCGAAGGCCCTCCTGCAGTTTAAGAAGTGTCGCTATTAATAATCAGTGACCCTCAGCCTAACGGCAAATCCCGCCTCTTTTTCATGATGTAGCTGATAACATATTTTGTTGCTCCCTCCCCGTTTTTCTAGAATGCCAGCAGTTACTCTGCAGCGATGACGGAGCCCAAGTCGGTGTGCGTGTCCGTGGATGAGGTGGTCTCCAGCAACGTGGACGCCACCGAGACGGACCTGCTGAACGGACACCTGAAGAAGGTGGACAACAGCCTCACGGAGGCCCAGCGCTTCTCCTCATTGCCTCGGAGGGCGGCCGTGAACATCGAATTCAAGGACCTTTCCTACTCCGTCCCCGAGGGACCCTGGTGGAGGAAGAAAGGTAGGGAGGAGGCGGCTTTGCTCATCAAGCTGGGAGGAGTCTGTGAAGGACGAGACGGGGCGGTTTGGGCAAAGCTGGAGTCTGGGAGTTGGGAGGCCGAGCTCTCCCAGTGCCGTCACTGCCATGGCCGATTCATTGAATTGATTTATGCCCGATTTTTTCTCACCTATAAAATGAAGAGGTTGCGCTAGGTGATCTCGAAGTTCATGGTGGCTCTAAAATGCTGTGCTATTATTTCAGAGAATGTCACTAAGATTGACCGGTGTCAGTGTGCGCCTGTGTGTGGCCTGTGTTCCGAGGTCCGCTTTTGTGGACGTGGCTTATGTGAGTCTCAGGATGGAACAGTTTTTCAACCATTCAGAGCAAAACTAGAGACAGGTGCTCCCTCCCAAGTGTGAAGCGTTAAAACGTGGCCAGTGACCTCTCCGGACCTCTCCGGAGACCAGTGTTTTCCTTTCCGGCTTCGTTCCCCAGCTCTCGGTCTCCAGGTGCGTCGCGTCAGTGCCTCGCTGGGTGGCTGTTTCTCTTCCAGCCTGCTGTGCTGCTTCTCAGGGCGCTGCATGCTCTCACCCCCAGCATAAGTGGATCCGTCTCTCAGGTGGAGGAGCGGGGAGCTGTTAGGGAGGGGACATATTTGAGGACACCAAGAAATGATGGTCCCTGGTTTCTACCATATCAGGAAAGCAACTTAGAAACCTGCGAGGACTTTGGAACAATGGAAGTGCTCAGGACTCTCATATTAAATCTAGATTTACGCTTTCTTCCTTTTTGTAGAAGACCAACCAAAACTCACTGTTTAAATTTTTATTTATATTTCTTTTCCCTATTATCTTCATCTTGCTTTTCTACCCTCTTGAGGCTAAGCCTTTGAGGCTCTTGGTGAAGGCAGTGCGGACTTGGCTGTAACCACAATTTTAGAACCTTGACGACTGGTCTCTGGGACCTGGGTGCCAGGTGGCTGCCGGCCAATTTTGTGTCTTGGCTTGCACAGCCAGGAGGAGCTCCTGTACCTCCTCAGCGGCCGACTGCACGGCACGGAGACGTGACACTGACGTTTCAGAGTATTCCAGCTGTTTTGTTGAGAGAGCTATTCTGTGGCAGGCTCAGGTTTGGGCCCATTCCTTTGAGCCTGTTGAAATTTCGGTATAGGGGTATAGCCTTGTCCTTCTCGACTTGAAGAAATATTTACAGAAAAATGCACCAAGAAACCAGGGGAGCCTCGTCATGTTTTGGCCTCATTGTCTATACAGACAAACTGTGGCAAAACTGTGAGCCGTTTCTATCCGTCTGTTACATGTAACCTTGGGAGCGTCGTCACCAAGGTCGAAAACTCTGGGGTGGGTGCTGTGTAAAAGGAAGATGGGCTGCAATGCAGAAATGCAGACATTTGCAGACTGGTGGAATCCTGGTAAAGCCGGGCATGCAGAGGTGCCCAGCCAGTGTTTGTCAGCGAAGGGTGTCATTCTCTCAGCAGGCATGCGGCTTGTCCACCCTATGTTCTCTAAGTGTTAAAACTGGTCCCGTTTATGGTCAATGTTAGCCAACAGGTGAGGGCCTCTTAGAGAGGGAGGAGCTGGAACTGCGGCTGCTAGATAAACGCTTGCCCGGCAGTAACCTCGTGGGCCCAGGCGGGGCAGGAGTCGGAAATGGGCCCCAAGGGACCTGCTTGTGAGTCAGAGATGAGCAGAGACAGAGAGGTCGACAGACAGGATGGGACTGGTGGGCCACTTGCTGGCTGCTCACCCGGTGGCGAGGGTGGTTTGCAGCCCGGCTTCCAGTACCTGTGTCGTCTCCCCCCTGCCTGCCTTTCCTCCCCTGGGGACCCCATCATGTCCTTGTTCCTGGCACCTGCAGTTCAGAGGTGAGATGGTTCATCACTCCAGCCTGGATCTGGGGTGGGGAGTACTCCTGGTCCCCATGCATGCCACTGCATCCGGTGCTCCTGCTGGTCCCCATGGGTTCTTCCCTCCCCACTCTTTGTCCCTCCAATGCTGGGGACCCTCCCAGGCCCAGCCATGATTGTGCTAAGCTGAGGACGCAGAGCCAGCCTCCATTTCCCTCTCCTCACGGGGGTGACTTTCTACCTGGCATCATCTCTGCAACTCTGAGGGGGACCTTGGGGGCAGGGCCTACTCCTCTTACTGCTTTCACCATAATAGTTCTGTTCTTCTCAAGTTGTTTTCAGCTTTTAAAACTTCAGCTTGTGTTGAGCTAATTGTGATGGTCACTCTGGGGTTGGACGTCACGACATCGCTTGGCAGGAGGCATCTCCAAGTGTAAGAGGTGAGGGAGTTTAGGAAGAGCCTTGTCCAGCCTCTCCATAACATGATGAAGGAGCCCAGCGTAGATGAGATTCGCTCAAGGCCAGAGCCAAAGCTGGGACCCAGCTGCTCCGACCACCAGCCCGAGTGTCTCCCCATTACAAAGACACTGGCGCACTCTGGTAGATTCCAGAAAAGCCTTTTTCTCAGACGATTTCTCCCAGAACACGGTGCTACCACACAAACTCCACACAGATGCTGCGGCGAAGCTGGCCATTGTGACCAAGATGACATTGTACGTTCCTACATAATTATTCATATTTTAATAATTATGACAGAGAAAAGAGAACCTCACAGTCCTTAGGAGAAAGGTGATGAGTGAGTCAGTGTAGTCTGTCTAAGAAAGAGATGCCAGGAAGTGATTCTGTACAATTTTTAAACTTGACGATTTCCAAGCATTGAATGTAGCATTTGACAAAACATCTTGTATTTTCAATTGCAGTTACATTTTCACCATGTGATTAATGATGTCTTTGGAGGAAAAACTACATCATATAATAGATTCCTAGTAGAGAACATAATTGTGAAAGGATCTATTCTCAGGAGAGAAAAGTGCACCCCAAGGATAATTTCACCAGCTTCTGGTACAGTAATTACTCTCCCTCAAGGAATCCACTCACGTAGCTTGACTGGATGGGACGAATGTTTGGAACAATATCGATTTTGGTGCTGTCACACAAACTGTGTCAAGGGACATGTCAGAATAGTCTGGTTTAGTTCTTCCTCACCCCTAAGTGCTTTGGAAAGCACTCTTTGCTTCCTGTAAGGTGGACAGCAGGTCCATAACATTTGGGACCCTTGTTATGAAGAAAATCGACATAATAAAATTCTTAGGTGACGATGATGGTGATGAGGTTTTATGTTTAAGTCGCTTTCAGAGCCCATTCACACGGGGTCTCGTTCTTACATATTAGGATGTGATTGGCGCAGTTAACACAGAGTACCCGGGGCGCCCTGTACACTGCCCCTCCCCCAGGAAGCTGGGCAGTTTCCACGAGTAGTTGACTCAACGAGAGGTGTTCTTCAGTCCACGTGGCTCACAGGGCTGATTTAGGAGGGATTCTACCCGTTTCCCCGTGGAAAACTGTGACATGAGGTTCAGAGTCATACCCAAGGCCATAGGAGTGGGGAAGATGGGACTTGAAACCGGGTCTGTGGAATTTCAGGTCAGCAGGGAGCCTAGTGAGTGCTTAGTTGCCGCGGTGGGGGGCGAGGGGAGTGGACACGGCTGGACCCCGTGCTGTGGCTGGGCCTCACCTCATTTTATGGAGCGATTAGGGATGGCCTTGACTGTTAACCGTGACTTACTGTCCTTTTAATTGGCCTGCTTGGATGTCAGTCACCATTTGCCATTTGTCTGGCTGCGTAAAGGGATTTTATGTTCCTTTGGAAAGACTCTAGCTCTTCTGTCTCCTACCAGTGAGGGGAGGTGTGCTTTTCCCCAACAGGTGAGATGACTCTTAGAGATTAAATCTACCTCCCGAGATCCCCTTGCAAGGCAGTTCAGGTCGAGAATCAAGGAATCACAGCTGGGGCTTTAGCGATTTCTTCACTCTTCTTCAGTCGGCCATTGCCCCAACACGGTACCGCTCCGAGGGAGTGGAACTTCATCTCCCACTCTGAAACCCAGCCCGCCGGCTCGTCCTTGCCAAAACCCAGGAAGGAGTTAGGCATTCCAGGCAGCTCCAAGTCAGATTATCTGGATTGGTTTGCTTCTGAGCTATAAACATGCATTTGAACGCCCTTCTCAAATTAAAGTTCGCTTTCTCTTAATTTCTGTAGCTGCTCCGCGGGCCTGTGACGACAGGCTGGCGAGAGCGAGTGGAGGATGCCGTTAATGAATCCTTTCAGGAATGTCAGCAAGGAAGACTGGATTCCGACCAAGTGCTGGTGGCTTCTGCTGCCGGCTAGAGCAGGGATGCGAGGCAGCCCAGCTAAAGGCTGACCAAGATCCCAAGACATGAGGGCTTTTCAGAGGGGTGGTCGCTCAGGTTTGAAGGAGGATTGACAGTCCCTTAGCTTGCATGGATTGCCTTTGTGCTTCTTGGGCACTAACATGCTAAGGGGGGGCTATCTTTTGGGTCCAAAGGAAATTGCTTTTAATTCTTTGCCTTTATTTGAGGCTGCAGCTAACCTGTTAGGACAGCGTGGTGGGCCCGGTCTGCTTGCAAGGGCTCCTTGCTTGGGGCTGGGCCATGTACTAAGAGGACCTGAATGGCCCAGGTGCCATGGTAACCAGAGCACTGGAGAGTCCCTCTCTTCCCCACTAGGGTCAGTTCTTAGGTTATCAGTACTTGGTGGCTTCTGGGGCAGGGGGGCAGGCCACCCACTCAGGCTCCTGAGGGACAGCACCCCTTTAGTAATGGGGCATTCTGGAACAGTTCTGATCCTCTACCTTGCGGGCTCCAATAGGCTTTGAAAAAATGTAGAGAATGGGCTGACTCTCGCAGCAGACTCATGTGAGAGGCATGTATGGTTCAAAACCAAAGAGGTTTGCCACTTTGCAAGAACCCTAGCATCCAATGGGTGTAGACGCTCCCTCCTCCAGCCCCACATCCTCTCCCTCCGAGCACAGTGCGTGCAAAGCCACGCCATCATCAGCCGGGACCTGGAACCCAAGGTGTGCGACTCCTGAGGGTGGCACTGCCAGGCTTGACAGCCTCCCTGGATGTGGCTGAGATGGCTCTGCCAGCATTGGCCTTGGGTCTCCTTTTCTCCTCTGCCACCCTCTGAGTGGCAGATTCTTTATTTGGGCATGCTAATACTTTGTCACCTTCCTGGAGAACGCTCCTGTTCCGGAGCCATCTGGCCTCTTCAGTGTGGCTTTGCAGTGCTGTGCTCTGCTCCGTGGGGCCTGGTGTTGCTGTTCAACCTCCTGAGGACGTTCTTGCCATGCTCATCTTCACTCGCGTGGTGGGCACCCTCCTCCCTTCCTTTAACTCCTCAGATAGGCTTGAACCTTGAAAACATCACATACTCAAGCTAAAGTCCTCCCTATAAACCAGAACCTAATCCACCAAGTCCCAGAAATAACTGAAGGTGACATTTTGCTGAACATGAAACCCTTTCTTTTGTTTATAAATTGGCAGGAAAAAAATGTTTAGTAACCATACACCTGCTCTTTTTGAGTTCAGTTCTAGAATCAACAGATTAGCTTATTTGAGGAACAAAGGTAACCATGTGGGTCAGATTAAATTTATTTAGAAAGACTGAACTGTACAGGATAGGAGTTTGTAATGGAGGCACGTTCTCTACCAAACTCATGCTCACGAGTTCCAAAACCTGCACAGGAAACCTTACCCTCACCTAAAATATACCTAACACTGAGCGTTTCTGCTCGTGTTGTGAGAAAAGGCATCAAGAGTTTTCAGAGTCCAGGACAGTGGCTGCTGGGCCTGCAGGGATGTAGCCTGATGGCAGCCAATAGTTTCACTTCCCACTTTGTCACTGCACGTTAGTCACCTTTGTGCTCTGTGAGATAAATGGCATTTGGTGTCAAAAGTAAGACATGGCAAGGTGATTCCAAGGCTGTGATTACATCCAACTGAAACCTATATTTACAGTCTAGATCTTGGAGCCAAAAGGGGCCCTGGAGCCACCCTAGTGTGACCTCCCTCCCCATGGAGCAAGCCCTCTTGCACCATCCGTGACAATGGGCCATCAGCCTCTGTCTGAGCAGGGCAACCAGGAACTGACACCTCCCAGGCAGCCAGACCATGTTTGCACAACTCTTATTCTTAGAAAATGCTTCTGGCTGTTGAGATGAAATCTTGATTTGAGTAACGTTCATTTGTTGATCCAAGTTCTTCTTTTTGGAACTCCCCAGAACGAGCTATCTTGATCTTGAAATGAACTCACAAATTGGGGAAGCAAAGCCTAACTAAGTACAAAACAATAACCAAGGGCATCTAAATCCAGGGCTACCTTGAAAGGAGGAAATGAGAAGCATGTGGCTGTTGGAGGAAATGAGGTCAAAGTCCCGCTTTGGGAGGTGGACATCACAGTGGCATCTGTCGGGGGGCAAGGCAGGAAGCAGGTGCCCCTGCTGGAAGGTTCCTGCTCTCTGTGAACTGCTAAGCGTGGAGCTCACTGCACGAGTAGAACACGTTCTTTCCCATAAAGCAACCTGGTGCGCTCCGACCAAAAAAGTCCCTCCCCCTGACACCCCAATTGCCTGTCTTGAAAGTGAAACTTCTGGCAGGAGTTTTATGGGATTTCTCAGTTGTTATTTCTCTCCTCCCACTTTCTTGGGAGAAGTATTTGTTTTTTAATTGAAAATAACTGATGTTTACTGAGCAAACGCTGTTTGCTGTATTTAGCGTGTTGCCTCATTAAGTCTTTACCCGTGCCCCCATGGGGAGGCATATTATTAGCATGGCCGTCTTGTCTGGGACGGAGGAAGCTTACAGGAGGAAGGGGGCTGTGCCCAGGACCACTCGTAGGTAAGGGCAGGTCTAGGACTCACATTTACACCTCCAGTCTTAACTCCCTGCCTCTCAGAACGCCCCACCAAGAATTCATCTCCATCTGCTACCTCTCAGACCCACATAACATAAGCTGTTAGGTTGTCCTTGCCCATTACATAGACCTCAGGCCTTGGTGACCCTGAGGTGCCACAAAAGGCCTCTCCTCCCAGGGGAGGAGTTCCCAGGAATTCTTTCATGGCCTGGGTTATGGGGGCAGGATTGGATCTCTGTCCTGTGTGCAGAACTCCCCCCACCTGGCTGGGGGCTGCGCTGGGCACCTCCGCCCACCCTCGCCCCTCAGCTGGGGTTACCAGGCCGCCTGTCCTCCCCCCAGACATTCGTTGTAAGGGAGGAATTCATTTTGGCGATTGTCATCTGCACGCTCTCTGGCCCGCCAAGTGGCAGCTCTAACTGGGCTTTAAATATTGAGGACACACCCGCGCCAGCCTAGTCTCCCTTTGCTCAGATGGAGCTGTGGCTGCAGGTTTGGTGGAGGCTGCCTGCAGGACTTTCGCATTCTTTGCGAACTCTGAATTCTGAATGACTGGAAGGAGAAGCACGGCCCCGGCCCATCGCGCGCGCGCGCAGGTGCGGGCGGGGCAGGTGCGCTTCCGCGCGTGCGCAGTGCTCGCCCGCCTGCCGCCGCCGCCAGCGCGGGGGTTACTCTCGGTCAATGCTCGCTAGTAACCTCGGCTGCAGCGGCGGGGCTGCAGGGAGTGGCGCGATTGGCTGCGCGCGGGGAGCCGTTGCTAAGCGGGCGGAGCAGGGTACCCAGCGGCGGGCGGGGCTCCAGGTCCGGGCTTGGGCCTCTCCACTCCCGGGGGTCTCGGCCTCCCGCGGACTGGGACCCGGTGCAGAGGGGCTCGCCCGGGGCTGGCAAATCCCCTGGCCGTGCGCGCCCAGTTTCCCGTCTCCGGACCGGTGAACGCCCTGGGCCCCAGAGCTGGAGCGCCCTTCCAGCAGGAAGACGCCCCTGCCATGGGTGTGACGGGCGGGGATACCTGTTACTCCTGATGATGAGTGTGACAGCTGGGCTTGCTGTCTGTTTAATCACTTCGCTAGGACGGAAACAGCGCACGCGTTTGGGATGGCCATCGTCGGGAAAACGGCCGGCCTCGCATGTGGTGTCCGTGTCCCTGCAGCTGTCGCCCAAGTGGGGCGACCTCTGGAGTCTTCCAAACTTCTACCTAAAGTGGCACGGTTTGGTTTCCCACGAACGACTGAGTTCTGATTCCCGTTTTAAGTTTACAGTGTGGGGTAGGAGCAGGGCCTCCTAGGGCGTGGGCCGCGCCAGCAGGCAGCAGGTGGCCAGCCAGGGGCGTCTCCGGGCTCAGCACTGAACGTGGCCAGGGCGGGTTTTGGAACCTTGGAATTCTCCTTAGAGTCTGAAGTGGTGCGTCCACTAAGCCAGCTGGAATCCGGAGGGTCAGGCGACGAGGTGGCGCTTCCCTGCTGACTCACTTACACCCCCACCCCGGGCGGGCGGGTGAATACCCGCCGAGCTCTGAGGTATGTTTTCTGTGGCATCCACGGCACATTATTATTTTTATTTATTTTTTTTTTATTTCAGGGTATTATGAGGGAACAAACATTTTGGTTACATTTTACGTCTTCGCCTCACCCAAGCGAGGGTTAGAGGCATGCGCTTCCCCTCTACAGTGCTCCCCGTGTCCTTTAGCTGTGGGTTTACCCCCCATCCCCCTAATCCCTGGAGAGTATTACTGCCACGTGAGCAACCCTAGTGGCCTCTATCAAAAAATCCCAAAACAACAAATGCTGGCTAGGATGTGGAGAGACAGGAACACTCTTACATTGCTGGTGGGACTGCAAATTAGTGCAACCTCCGTGGAAAAGAATTTGGAGACAGGGCACATTATTTTGTGTGAACCCACAAATGTGATAACAAACATCGTTTCTGCGGCTTCGCTCAACCTTTCGTGTTCTTGACCAGATGCGAGGACGCCAGGGGGCCAGCGATTTTCCTCGCAGTCCTGGGTTTTCATGGCTTGCGTGCTTACTTGATTCTGTGACTGTAGAGCTGGCATTTTTGTAAGCCCAAATAGAGATTATGGTTCTCAAGTCCGAACTCACAGAGCTGACGGTGGGACACACGGAGCCAGAGGTGGCAGAGGAGGGGTACATTCATGACAACCAAAAACATAAACCATGGGTGCTGCTCTCGGGTAAGGCGGGGAGGGGCCCTTACACTGAGTTTTGTATGTTATCAGAGTTCCCATTAAGAATTACAAAGGAAGCTTGTGGGTTTCCTGTTTCAACTTGCCGGTGAGTTTGTCCAGAAAATGTGTCCTGAGTGGTGTGAGCGGGGGGCCATCCTGCCACGTGCTTCCGCTCCTCCTCCCTTCCGTCGTCACGCAGGTGCCGCGTGTCCCGGCCCAGACCCTGCAACCTCTCAGACATTTATCTGGCTTAGAGGTACAGATCACTGCCACCATCTTGCCACTTCCTCGCTTCCCAGGACTGCTCCGTGCTTGCCGAGAACCATGCCCCATGCTGAACTGGCCAAGTGTCCAGAATGTAAATTCCCGGTGCCTCTCCCCCTAAGCCTTCCCTCCTCAGTGGGCCAGCGGGCTGAGCTGCTGTCGAGACAGGGGTCTTCTCATTCCAGTGTTTGTGTTTCCTTTGCCTTCCTGCCCTCTGGCAAGAACCCACCTCACCTTCCTGAACTGGGGGAAGCCTTCCTTCCTTCACCCTCACCCCGCAGCCAGGAGGGTCCTTCCTGGGCCCCTTTGCACCCCTCTGCCCCTGCGGTTGTGGTGCTCAGCCTATGATTTTGTGCTTTTCTTCTTCTGAGCTTCCCAAGTCAGACCGCGTCAGCTGTCCCCGCATCTCAGACACCCAGCCAGTGCCTGGCTCGGAGACAGCGTGCAAATGAACGAATGAAATCACGAAAACCTAAATCACGGTGGAAGAGCATGTGCCTCTGCCCCCAAGGACAGCTTAGGAGAGGTAGAGAAAAAGAACAAGAGCCTGGAGAAGGTGGACTCTTTCGATTGTCCCTTGCCATGTCAAACCATGAGCCATCTCTGACTCACCTTCATGCAAGTGGTTTCTGGGTGCTGTTTCCTCCAGCAGCCCAACCACTGGCCGCGCTTATAGCACCGTGGGTGGGCGGACAGGGTACTGGGTAGTGATAAGAGTCCGGATTCTGGATCAGACAGCCTGCTTTCGAATACCAGCTCCAATCTTTATTAACCGTGCAGACCTGGCCCTCAGTTTCCGCATCTGCAGAATGGGGCTGACCAGAGTGCCAGTCTTAGAGAGCCAGAGTGGGCACTAGCTGAGGTCACCACTTCCATCAGGGGCCGGCACACAGTGTGCTCGGGCACTAAAGTGTTGTAGGTGAAATTTTGCTGAAGGGGTGGTTTTTGTGTTCTTGGCTTCATTACGCCAAAAACTCCTAATAATAGTAATAATATCAGCTTCCTATTTGTTTGCTCAGAGCAGTAATGTACTCTGTCTTCCCAGCAATGCTGTGGGAAGGTTTGTCGCCATCCTCCTGTGAGGGCTGGAGATGCCACAGCTGGCAGCAGGGAAGGCGCTTGCACTGGTGGCACAGAGCGCCCTCTCTTACGTAGGTCTGGGATTTCTAATCTCCACGCCCCACGCTCTCTGCCCCTGAGTGGGACGGTTTACGTGCTTCCTGGACTCATTCTCTGGGAGAATTGCTATGCCAGTTCCTTTTGTAAGACTTCCCCTGGTTTCTCACTCATGGCTAATATCAGGACTAAATCAACCCTAACATTCCAGATGTGTTAATAAATGCCTCCTATTTAAGACTTGTGTACTTACACGTACAAGACAGGTAATGGTCTTATTATTTCTGGGAGGTCTTTCAAGAACATTGAGATCTCTGGAAGATGAGTTTGGCATCTCTGAGACTGTTTATATTTAAGCATCTATTTGTGCGTTGCTGGATGGAAATTTCCACCATGAAACAAAGCTCTGCAAGCAGCGCTGTGCTTCAGAATTTGGCTCATGGGAGAGGTTAATGTAGGTTATCTTAGGAGGATGTGAGACTTTTTCAGGTCCTGTGTATTTTAATTTCGTGGCTAGATTTTCATGACTGGAAATGGAGGCCGCCGTGCCCACTGCTCTGGCTGGCAGTCTGTGGTGGGGACCGGCGGTGGCGCAGGTGTTGGTGGTGAGCTGTGGCGGCCCAGGAGAGGTGGTGGCTGCAGCGACAGCGTGTGAATGCTGCTCTTGGATTTGCAAATATTTCAAGTAAATCCTGTAACGTTGTAGCTTTGTAGAAAATGCACTTACCATCCTCAGTAATTCTAAATTAATGTGCAACAAGAAGGAGGTTAAGATGCATTGAACTATATGCAGAACTTTGTTAAATTTTTCTTTCTTTCTCTCTCTTTTAATAAAATGATTTCAGGTCGAACACATTTTGCAAAATGCACTCAGTAAAGGAGGAAGTGGTGAGAGTCTGGGTCCAAAACCAGCTCTGCCACTTACTGGCTAGACAATGGGGTGACTTATTTAACGTCCCTGTAAAAAGGGAATATTAATAATAAAAATGCTGTCTTATTAGGTTGTATAACTTGGTGCCTGTGAAGCACTGCGGCTGACACGTAGCATTTAATAAACCATAGAATTCTTATGAACATTATATGTGATATAAAAAAATAATAATACTAGCCTAGAATCACTAAGATGGATCACAGCCTTTTAGATATTATTCTGAAAGTAAATTTGGTGTGAAATCTTAGGCTTCAGAAATAAAGGGAAAGAGCTAGTGCACAGTTTATAGTCGAAGTCAGCTTCCTACGTGTTTCCCAGGCTCCGGGCACGGTGCTCACGAGAGCCTCACTGCAGCCCTGGGAGAGGGGAGAGGAGAGGGAGGTGCAGGGGACTCACCCAAGGTCACAGGGCTGTAAGTGGCAGAGCTTGGAGGTGACCAGGCACTGCCTCTGGCGCCCTAGACCGGGATGCACCTCGCCTTTGTATGTCTTTGGGTAACCTGTGCTCCTAGAGCTGGCTTCCAGGGTCGGAGCAGAAGACCCTCCGGGCCTGGCCCTGGCTGACGTGCTGGCTACTGCACACGGCCTGGTGCGGCTGGCCGTAGGCAGATGTTCATGACGCTCTTGGCACTCAAGTGGTGAGCCTTTGTTACGTGGCATCTTCAGGATCAGAGAGCTGGGCATGGGGCCTAAGCTGCAGAAGGTTCTTCTTTGGTCATTTTGAGGGGAGGGGGGTCTAGTGATCGCAAGATTCCTAGTATCTCATCCATCAAATTTGAGCCACAGAAGGGAAGTGTGACATCATTCTATTCCCTGCACCAGGGCCGTGGGAGCCCATGGTGCCTTCTGCAGGGCTCTGGAGAACCTGTGCGTGTTCACCTTGAGCTGTGCGGCATCCAGGATGGGTAGGAGAGGAGGGCAGGTGGCAGGAGGGAGGGTGGGTGCCGCCTCCGAGTCACACAGCGTTGTGCTAGGCCACGGCCCCTGCCATGCCGCGTCCCCAGCAGCCGAGTGAGGCACCATTTCCAAGTTATCGATGACGAAACTGCTTGGAGAAATGTGGGTAACAAGTTCAGAGTTCCTGCTGGTGACAAGTGGCCCCCAGGACCAAGCCCAGCCCAACTGACCCAACTGACCCCAAGTTCCTCCTGTCTGTCTTCCCAGGTCATGTGGACAGTCAGGGACCCCCTAAGGCCATTACCATTTTCAGTGAACTGGAAACATTGAAATGTTACTGCCTTCATGCTTCTGCCTTAAAAAGTTGTTTTCAATGAGAAAAATCTGGTGAACTTGGGAGTTTGTCTGGTGGTGGAGGCTGCCAGGCAGGTCTCACGGCTGGCCCGGGTTAAACCCCACTGCCCATATTCTGGGAGGGTAAGCGGCGTGACCACCGCACCCCACACCTGCTCACACGTGGCGGGCCTGCCACATGGGTGGTTAGGAGGGAATTAAGGAGGCCAGGGGGTCTGGAGTGGCCGCTCAGCCTGGCAGTCTGCAGTCCTGGTGAATAGCTTGTTGATGGCTGTGACCCTCACCATTCTGACTTTCGGGGACACACAACGAGAGTGTTGCCCACGTTCAAAAGTGACTGTCCCTCAAGGACGCTGACCAAAATGACCCAGGCTGGGCTCCAGATCTCAGCATCCATTCATCATGCAAACCAAGTGCAAAGTGGAAATTCTTCCTTCGCCGTGGCGTCACGAGCCGGCCATAGACTAGGAAGGAGGAATACACCGGCCGTGTTTCCGTGCGGAGTTTAAAAATCCACAGTGCATTCACAATTTTATACTGTTTCCTGAGAAAGTCCACCGTGTTAAGAACGCCCCGTGATGTTTTTGGTTACTTGTTTTACAAATATGCCTGCCACTGAGAACACAAGAGAACGAGGTCCGTTTCTAAGACACGTGGGGCCAGCGTCCAGGTAGACTTTGGTGCACTATGTTTTAGGCAAGGTTACAAACACATGCAGTTCTTACTACTGTATTTGACTTTCTGAATTTCCATTAGGGAGTGCTGGCTTTTAAAACAAAACTGTACAACCCAAGGGGAGGAGGGAGCTGCAGCTTGAGATGTGTGATGTCTAGACGCAAAGGTCACGCCCGGGGAACGAGTGACACAGCTGCTGGGAGGAGGCAGCCTTTTAGGGGCAAGTTCCTTCCGCTCCGGCTTGTGTTAGTTCACTCTTCCCACAGCACGGTTCTTTAGAGCTGACCCTACAGTGGGGCAGCGACCCGTAGAGTTGTTTGTTGTGTTGTTTTTCATGCCTCCAGAAGCTAAAGTGAAATGAGGCGAGTAGAGCCATGGTCCCAGCCCCAAGCGAGCGCCACAATGATCCCGAGTGCTTGTGAACACACAGGTGGCCGGGCCCCACCCCAGAGCTTCTGCGTGGGTGGGGTAGGGCCGGAGAGCGTTTGCATGTCTAACAGGTGCTGGGCCACGCTGCTGCTGCTGCTCTGGGGACCCCACTTTGAGAACTGCTGAACTAGAGCAACGAGAGTTAACGGCTACTCGGAGCCGCAGCTGGCCCTCTGAAAGCTGCAGCAGAAGGGGCCGTGCCCACACTCGCCCTGCAGGCGGGAGTCGGCGGCTGCTCTCTGAAGGCTGGGGCCCTCCCAGCATCTCAGCAGTTCCCAGGGCTTCCAAGTCAGCTCTCCTCGTGACCCTGGATGGTGGGACAAAGATGCAGACAGTTGCTTGGGGGGACGGCAGGGCTGGACGCTGTCTCACGAGCTCTACTTGAACTTGGGGAGCCTGTCAGCCCCTTTCCCTCCACAGGGATCTGGGTAAAAGCTCACTGTCCCCAGGACACCTGGACAGGGACCTCAGGCTTCCAGACACTGAATTCAGAGCAGAAATGCCTGGATTCAGTGAGTGATGTGATTATTATTTAAGAGAGTGCAGACTTTATTTTTATCTTAATCTGATCTCCGGCACGTATTTCAAGTCCCCTGTGTGTGTGTTTATGCGTGCTGGTTTGCAGTGTCACCTAGGTAGGGTAAAGATTAGGTTTCTTTCTGCTTGTTGGTAAAAGCTGTTCGAGCCCACAGTAAGGTCGTTGTGATCTCCCTCACTGTCTGATCTACCCGCCACCAGCATCTCTGTCAAATCTGGAAAGAGGCTAGTTGCTGAGGGGCTGCGATACGGGACGACCGCGTGGACTGAGACGTGTCTGTGGCAGGGTCCCCGGGCGCTGTCCAGACAGAGGGGTAGGAGGGAGGCCGAGAGAGGTACAGTCCTAACTTGGTGATTTTCTTTCCTCACCTATAAACCACTTTATCTTTAGCTTAAATAAATTTTGCTCCCTTCTGCTAAAACATCACCGTAAGCGACAGGATTATCGTCGAGGCTGGAGAGAGCAGTTGGCTCGGGGTGGAGAGAGCAGCCTAGGGTGGGACACAGGCGACTCGCAGGCATTCGGGGCGGGGCACGCAGACCCGGAGCGTCTCTCGTGCCTTCCCAGGGCACGGGTCCAGCGAGAGCCGTACTGAGCTGTTCTCTCGGCAGTTACAATGCTCATAACAGAACAAGGTCGGGCTTTCTTGCTATCCTCTGCACCAGCTCGAGGGACTCGGTAAGAGACACGGACGGTTAACACAGCCACTGCTTTGCCAATAAATTAGTTCAACTGAGAGCCCCAAACATGCTCTCCTACGCAGCACATTTCCTAAAGTCTAGCGTGCAGTATTGTCTTATTTTCCAATCCCCACTCTTTTCTCGATAAAGAACTTGAGCTTTTCCTCATCTAAATGATAGCAGATTTTGAGTTGCAGGGATCATAACTCGTGAACTTTAAAAATTCTACTTGGAACACGGACGTGGGCACAGGAGTCAGAGCCTGAGCTGGGTGGTGAGGGCCTGAGGCTGTTTCCGGGATAGCCATTCCCACCACAGGAAGCTCGGAAACACCCTCTTAGAGCTGAAGGTGACCTTTACCGTGGGGAAGCACATTCACATACAGAACGACTGTAAACAGGCAAAATCCCAAGCCCTCTGAACTTGCAGTTCACAGAGGGCTGTCGATGCAGCTGGCGTCACACATGGAGGGGCAAGTAGAAACCGGATGTGTAAACTTCATGACCCAGCGCTTACCAAGAGCAACCTCCCAGGACGGACGGCGACCCTGTTCCCAGCCGTTGGCCCAGCTCTGTCCCCAGGTGCTCCGTGAAGCGCCATGGAGTGGACAGGATGATGGAGACTTCTGAATCAGAGAACTTTTGAAAAGCCACAGATGGAAGAACCAAAGAAAATGAGATTTACTTAGAAAGTTGAGCCTTTCCATAGATTTGCATTTCAGTCTGCTTCATAAGGAGGCTGTTGGGCTGGGGGTTTTGTAGTTATTAAAATTATTAATGAACCAGAAAAATGCGTTCTTTTCAGGTTGACTTTTAGGCATTTGGTCCAGATAAAAGGATTATGAAACTAGGGAAACAGTATCTCTTAACCCCAGCTCGCTTCATGATGCTACGCAACGAGGCTCTCCTGGACCCCGGGATCGTTTATTCGGGAGATGGGTCCTGCTGTGCAGCCTGCCATCCAGCTCAGAGGAGGTGGCCTCCCTGGCCAACCGTGGGGACAGAAAGAAGACAGGATAGATGGCAAAGGAGAAACAAGACAGAAGCGGGTCCCCGTTGTGTGACAGAGTCGGAAGTGGCCCCGAAGGCAGGACCTGCAGCAGCCAGGGGAGAGAGAGCAGGTCACGGCTGAGATGAGACCAGTGTGGGTGGGTATCATGTTCACGGGGCCAAGCCTGGCAATTCAAGCACGTTTCCCCCGTTCCTGAGGTCCTTTCTGGAAATCCTCTGCACATGTAAGTGGCTCCTCGGGAGGAGACCCTGAGGAGCGAACAGGGCACAGGAGCGGGAAGTGCTGACTCAGGCAGCACAAGACCCCAAGGCCGGCTAGAACCGCCCGGAATGAGTTCAAGTGCAGTGGCCCCCGCGGGAGCGTCCCAGAGGGGTGGGGGCAGCCGGGGGACACTGCGCTGGAGGAAGCGGCAGCTCTGGGCAGGCGGATAGCCAGCTGATGAGGCCGGGAGGGAGGTCACTCCGCCACCAATTAGCTGCACGCTGGGAGACGCATGTCAGTTGCAGACGGCTTGGCTTCTAGGTTGCAGGAATGGCAGGGACTGAATCCACCATCCAGACACTTCAAAGGAGTAAATGAGATGGTTTTTACAGAGGCTGTATCCACAAAGCCATTTCTTAAGGAGAAAAGTAGTCATCGGGGGATATAAAATTGCTTTGAGAAGGAATCGTGATTGCGACATTTTTCACCTCTTTAAGATACCAGCAAAACAATAAAACTTTCGATAATTTACCTGTTAACAAATATTGTCACAAAATAATCTGTCCATGTGCAAAGGTAATAAACAGAGCTGCTTTGCTCCAGTGGCTAAGAGAGAGATTCCCTCGCAGTCATGGCTTTTCCTAACAATATAAAGGAATGGAATATAATTCCACGAGCTTTTTAAGTTTCTCCATCGTTTTGCTTTGCAGAAAATAAAAAATGTCATTTTAAGACACAATGGCATATGTATACACTTATGCTTGTGTATATAAATGCACGCGTGTGTGAATATATTTATAGTGAGAGCAATTTTAAGTTAGGAAAAGACCTTAAGGATTCATATAGTCCAGTCTCCTCATTTTTTAGATGAGAAAGCCAAGGCCCTGGTTGAGATTTTTAGTTTAAAGTAAACCAGTTTTTGAGATTAAATCCTGGCACTGCCACATCTAGGTTTGTATCTTATATGCCTATATTTATTTTGTTCTGAGCAAGAAGGTGACATATCTTTGATTCTACTATCAATACAAAAGCCTTTGGTAACCAGATTAAGATAAGTGAAAAAAGAGTCCTACAATTAAAATGAAGGCACAGACTTAAAATTTGACCACGATTTTAAAGCTATAGTAGAGAGACCTTGTTCTACTTAGACATCAATGTCTAAGGCAGGAAACATGAGCCATTATAAACTTATGAGAAATGATTTCTGCTGACCCTCTTTCTACTTCTTGGTTCTTTCTCCAACTGAGTAATTTTCAGGGTAAAAATATTTGAAATCTTCTTTTCTATTTTCTAATGAATGGGGACAAAGCATCTTTATTCAACAAATTTTTGTCTTCTGTAACAAGCAAAGTAAATATCTTTGCTCAGTCTTGAGGAGAAAGAAGTGAAGAGAGTGTGGTCCTCAGTGAGTTTATGATTGACAGGGACACAGGCGCTGTCACTGCTGGACGGGGGCCCCTAAGACGGTGAATGATGCCTGGAGAAGGGTTCTAGGAATTGGAGGAGGAGGAGAATCTGCAAAGAAAGCACGGGCTTCAAGAAAAGCCCAAGGGCGGGGCAGGACCCGGGGCGTCAGTGAAGCTGGTGGAGAAGCAGGGGCTGGGTGGTTAGAATGTAGGTAGCGGGGGGACGCAGGGATGGGCAGTGACTGTCAGAGGCGTTTGCGACGATCTGGGTGCAGATCTTTTAGCAGAATGGTGACCGTGGTGGGTGGGTTGAATAGTGAACCCCCCCCCCGCAAATGGTATGTCCATGTCCCAACTCCCAGAACCTGTATGTGTGACCTTATTGGGGAAAAAGGATCTTTGCAGATAGACGTGATTAAGGATCTTGAGATGGGATCATCCTGGATTAGGGTGAACTCGAAGTCCAAGAACAAGTTATTACAAGAGGAGAGACACAGGGGAGAGAAGCACAGACCCTCGGAGGACACAGCGCGTGAAGATGGAGGCAGAGATTACAGTGATGCGGCCACAAGCCAGGGATGCCCAGGGCCACCAGGAGCTGGAAGAGACAGGAAGGACCCTCCCCTGGAGCCTTCAAAGGGACAGTGGCCCTGCTGACACCTTGAGTTTGAACTTCTGCCCCCAGAACTTTGAGAAAATAAATTTCTGTTGTTTCAAGCAACAAATCTTGTGGCATTTTGTTGAGGTGGCCCTTGGACACTAACACAAAATAAAAGAACAGATGGGCACAAGAGATGAACATTTCAGAAAAGAAGGGTGGTATGGGGCGTGGTGAGGACGTGGAGCAAGCAAAACTCATGCGTGCCACATGTGGGGGTGAGGGGTCTTGTTAGGAGACGTGCCTGCATTTGGCCAGACCCCCTGGCAGTTGTAGCCAGTGTGCCACGGGCCACTAGGCAAGCCCATCCTAGAGAAGGGGGCTTGAAGGCCTGGTTTGGCCCTAAAGGGAAACTGCATGTTAGTGACTTTGCTGGGGGGCGCTGACGTCACGGTGCCACTGTGCCCGAGTCTGCAGAGTAACTCAGCTTTGACAGACAGGCAGGGGGCCCGATGCTCTGTAGGATGGATGGGGCAGGAATAATAGATTCGCCAAGCATCCCCGTTGGGACTAGAGGAACGCCAGGAGGCTCTCATGCCTCCTTGGGGTGTTAGGGGATCTGGAACATCCTTTTGCACGATATTTATTGGTGGGATCAGCCCATCACTTCTCAGATGCTGAGCTGTGCACAGCACAGTTCAGAATATTTGGGTCCTAGGAGGCAGGAAGAATGAGGGGCTATTTCTGCTTAGAGTTAGGGGCAGGAGTGAAACCCAGGGGACAGGAGAGAAGGGATGGGTGGGGTGGGGTGGAGAGATGGATGGATGGACAGACGGATGGAGGGGCACTGCTGCACACAGGGGAGACCACTGGACCAGGGTGACGAGTGCAGGAGAAAGCGAGTCTGGGGCTGTGGTCAGGTGGGCACGTTGAGTCCAGTCCATCAGAGCAGTGCAAACAGACACTCGCAGCCTTGCCTGTGACCCAGTTGACTTCCAGAGCATCTGTTAAAAATCCAGGAGTCAGTTTCCACAGTCCAACAAATTAAATCAGCTGTTCTCCTAAAGCTGGAATGTACGTCCTGCCCCAACACTCGGTGTGGGGGCATGTAGGGGGGACGTATCTATTCTTTGCACATTTGGGGGCAAACGATAATGTCTTCATTTTATGGTTCTTTCTTGCCCCCTGTGACTTGAAATCCCTCATGGGTGTTTTCCCATCCATTTTGAAGTTATTGAGCCCACTTCCCAGACCTTGTTCCTGTTGCTGTTGTCAGCACAAAAGCCCCCTGACTATTTCAGAAGGTGCAAGAAACAAGAGGAAAGAGGTTAGATCAGCAGGTGTGGCTTTGCCGCGTAGTAAGGAAAACCCAGGCAGTTGAGTAGAAGGCACCAGGGGAAGAGGCAGGTAGGGTGAAAAAGGAAATGTCACTGGATGTCCCAGAAGCATGTACTCCTGTCCTTTCTGCCTGGAGGTTCCTCCTGGGGAGGGAGGCAGAAGGGTCTGGGAGAACCAGACCCCTGCTCCGACCGGAGCCCCTTTCGGCCCTGGGGCTGGGACCAGTTGGTGGGGTAGAGACAGTGGGCACATCCTATAAACGCTGGCGTCCGGAAAGCAGTCCCAGCTCTGGGTGCAGAAGCTGGGGACTGCTGTGTAGTTTTCAGACTGAGGTTGATGTGATACTTGGAGATCATTTGGCAACCTTATTGGTGCTGTTGGCATAATTTAAATAATTGGGAGGATTTTTTTTCTTAATTGTTCTAGCCAGGTTTAGAAGCCTGGAAAAAGACCAGTTCTGCTTTTAGAAGTATAAAAATACTGCGGGAATAGAAAGTGCTTCACGTCTGACAGGCAGATGTAAATGATTTCCTGCTGTATTTTAGTACCTGCCCTGGGTACTGTAGGGCCTCCATTGCCAGGGATCTGATGAACCAGCCAGCCTGTAGGCTGTGTGTGCCGGTGTATGTGGATGTGCATGGTGTGCATGTGTGTGTAAACATGGTGTGTTTGTGCATGCATGTGATTGTGTGTACATGGTGTGTGTGCACATGGTGTTTGTGCATGCATGTGATTGTGTGCACATGGTGTCTTTGTGCATGCATGTGATTGTGTGTACATGATGTGTGTACATGCCGTGCACGTGTGTATAGTGCACGTGTGTATGTGATGTGTGTGAATGCATGGTGTGGTGGGTGCACACATGTGTACGTGGCATATCTGTGCATATGTGCACACATTGTGTGCGCATGATGCATCTGTGTGTGCACATGGTGTGCGTGGCCCATGCGTGCACACAGCTGACTCACTGCCTGAGGGCTCCGTCGGTTGTGAATGATAGGAAGAAGGTTCCAGGAAACTGAAATGCCAGTTAGAATTTAATTCATGAACTTCTCTTCATCACTTGGGATGTTTTTATAGAAATCGCAGAGCAACTCAATATAGTACAAAGACTGTGTTAATTGTTTCTGTTTGCTTTATTTGCATTGTTTTTCTCTTAAATCCAGGCTCGAGCCCCTCATTTATTTAGGGAGGAAGTGGTCCTACTTTCACCTAAAATCCACCCACGTTCTCCTGACACCTGCCCCTGGGCTCACAGAAACAGCACTCTGAACCGTCTCCTTCTTCCCCGATGAGTTCTACAGAGACTGTGGGGGTGTGGCTTACAGTTAGTCTTTGGGGGCTTTTGTTGTTGGACGAGCATCCGCTTTGTTTTCTAGCCCATCTCTCTGCCTCCCCCAAGGTGAGCAGCTGGTGCCTGGGGGCCCGGGTACTACCTCGGCCTCCTGGAGAGCGGTAGCTGCTGGGGAGGACAAACTGGGAGCCGGGTGGCCCTGGCGTGGATCCCAGTGTGGACACCTGCATTCTGCAGGACACTGGGTGGCCCACTGGCTCCCCAAGCCTCCCCCGCTGTGAAACGTGGGCGTGATACCACCTCCCTCTTAGGGCTGCTGCGGTCAGGGCAGATGCCATCACACGTGCAGAGGGCTTGGCCCCAAAGGGCCCATGAACAGTTTCTCACATGAGAAAGAGGCTAATAGCATGCCAGGTGGGACACTTACCTGCCCGCCCTCCCACCAGGTGTGGGTCTTCAGTGGCTGCACACGAGTCCTCCGAGGGCAGCCTTCTGGAGAGCGGGTCTGCCTGCACAGTCGCCCTCTTGGCCGGACTGTGGTGCCTGCACCTGGCCCCACTCTCACCTTCCCGCCAGAGTATCCGGAGACCCCAAGGCTTCCTGCATCAGCATCAGGGCAGCTCTAAGTACCTGGCCGGGGAGTGCTGGCTACAGGTGGCTGTGTTTCTGGGTGGTCCGCATGCCTTGGGTGATGAGAAATAATGTCACAGTTAAGATCCCGTCAGCATTGTCTGGGACACCGACCCACGGAGAGGTGACAGTTCTCACGGTTACAACAGGCACAAGTTGGCTCCAGGAACGGGCTCTAGTTCTTTGAAAATAATCACAACATAAAACAACTCGATCTGAAGTGTTAAACCTCAGGTCCGTGCCCCTTGGTGGGAGCTCAGGCCGTCCGGATGTGCCAGGACTCAGGATCCCTAACTCCCACAGATAGTCCATTGCGCTGGCATCTCCCGAAATGAAGAGAGCTGTCTTGGCATCGTTACTGCACGGCTTGCACTTTCCAGCGCACCTTTTGGGGGATGTTTTGTCTCTAATTGCAACTCCAGCAACTGCCGTTCATTTAAGCACTTTCTAGGTGCTGGGCTCAGTGTGAAGCACTCCAAACGCATTATCTTGTTTTGTCTTCAAGTACTTAAGGTTACATCCTCGTTTTCTGCACACGCCAGATGAAGAAAATGAGCTTTAGAAGCTGAAGGAACTCACCAGAGGTCACACAGCTAATTAGAGGCAGCATTCTAGAGCCGGGATTTGGAAACTTCAGGCCCCATCGGATGGCCTGGGTCGTGGCCCGACCAGTTCCGTCAGAATTGTTTTCCAAAGGCTCCCAGGAGATGCCAGTGTACAGGCAACACTGGGGACTCAGCTGGGCGGGAGGCGACGTGAACTTGTTCCACACGCAGCGTCTGGGCTGAGTTATTCCGCGTTGTGATGGCTGCTGTTAGGACAGAGGTACGGGCAGGGAGTGCACTGGGGGCGCGTTTGGGGACGGGGTGGTTGTGCCGGGAGGTGCCCACCCTCTGCCCGAGTGCTGTTTGCCTGAAGCACATTGTGGAGGCAGAGTGAAGGTTTTGGTGCTGACCCTGGGAAGGGCCGACGCCGAGCGGTCTGGACTTCGGCCAAGTACCCCGTCTTTGGTTACATCCCCATTATGCTCACCGCCTTCCACGGTGGATGCAATATTCCAGAAACCAGATGTGTTTCAATTCATGGCAAAGAAGAATGTCGCACTCTTCAGGATGTAATTAAACTGGCCACAGAAATGTACCCGCAGTCCAGAGAGGTCTCCCTGCACAGCAAGCCCCAGCCACCATGCTGGGAAGGGCGTCCTCCAGGAACACCAAGGCGGAGCCGGTGTGGATAGCCTAATCCAGGCACCATGTGATGCCCAGTCACAAGTGGACAACGCTGGAGTGCATGGGAATAGCCACACCCAGGTGGGGACGGGCACAGTTGGAACATGGCTTGTCCTCCCTGAACCACCGGGGCGGCCCCTCCAGAACGCGGTTGTCCTCTCCTCTCTGCCTCCACCACCTCTCTCTCCCCTTCTCATCACTCGATGGATGGGCCATTCCTGATTTTCAAAGCTTGAGAGTTACCTGGATATCTCTGTGCCAACCAGACCAGACGATCTTCAATGGCTGTAATGTTCGCTTCCTGTGATACCGGCACTAACCTCCATCGATAGGGCGGGATTGCCCAGCTGAATTTCTACCTGCAAGCAAAGGAAACGAAGTGTCCATAAAACCCACTTCCAGGTAACGAGGGTCCCTGATGACTGTGGCTCGGGAGACAGCGCAGCGGGGTTTGGTAGAGTCTTGCCTGGCAGAGCGAGAAAGTGCTCTAGAATTCCGTGAATGTGCTGTGCAAAATGTTACCGTTAAAAAAATAAAAGACCCACATCCATTTAGAAATAGTCAGTGGTCTGTGTCATTACTTGGCTCCTTGTAACTTGCCAGGGGCTCCTATATTTCTTTTTCGTGGTCTTTGTGTAGAACCAACTGGAAAACCTGGGTGTGAAACAAAAGACGCTGCTTCCAATGGAGGGGCAGAGGGCCCAGCTGGGTGTGACAGTAGACTCGGGTTGGCCTCAGTAAAATAACGGTCACCAGATCTGCCTGGGGAGGTCACCGTCTCTAACCCTCGTGTCTCAACCCGTGGGACGTTTCAGGAGGAACCTGAGCACTAGCCTCAGCCCCCACTGGGTTGTCTGTTGAAAGAGATTCAAGCCACGTGTGACTCACACCTAGTGATTCTAGTGTTGGAAGGGGCTTTGGAGAGGTGACTTCTTTTATGATGGGGAAACTGAGGCCAGGCCAGGTAGAGGCCTGTCCATGTCCACAACCCAGTCTGGAGCATGGCTGGAGGGAGGCCCTGGGCTGCCTCCACCTCCTGCCACCTTTCTCTTCCCCCTGCAGAGGTCCCCGGGGAAGTCCAAGGCCAACCATTTCACTTTCACATGCAAGAGTGCAGATCTCGACCTGCCTCTGCCCTCCACTGTGAAATGTCTGCACTGGGGACGTGTCCTGGTCAGGCCGTGTGCCCACTGGACTACACAGAAAGTCCGAGGATGACACTAGATTGAAGGACTCCTGGCAGAGTTGCGAGATGACGGCTCTCATCTCTTCCAGAACAACACGGGTGTCCTTCTCAGAATGAGCTGTTCCATCAAACTGCCCCCTTGTGTAGGTTTGCTGGCTGAAAAGTAAAACTACCTGCTGTTGGTGTAGGAGGAAGGGAAGCTGTCTTCCGAGGGAAGCGGGTCCCCCAGAGAGGAGCTGGGAGGCCAGGCTGGGGCGTGAGCAGGTGTGGGCAGGGGAGGGTGAGTTTCTTAGTGTTGCTATAACAAGTTATTGCAAACTCGGTGACCTCAAACAACACAAATTTGTCTTACACGAAGTTGTCAGAATCAAAACGAAGTGGGTTTTGTCAAGCCCTGGCACACGGAGCCAGGGAGGGCCACGAAGGGAGGTGCTTGCGCACAGACCCCGGCGGTGAGAACTGTCACGGAAGCCTGCACAACCACAGCCCTGCGCGGGCCATCGCGAGCGAGCTCACATAAAAACCACTTCTGCGAGGACGTGTGCCCAGCAACTGCCTGTCCACCCGTGGACCGACACCACCCTTGTCCATCCTGTGGCCACGGCAACCGTCTCAGAACATGTGGGAACCTCCTGATCGTCCTTTAGAACCTTCGTCTGTCTTTAGCTCCCCGGATCCGCCCACCATGGTGCCCCTGTGCCGCTTGCTCCTGGATGAGTGTCGTTTATTTGACGCTCAGCATTCTAGAGACCAGAGCCCGGAATCCAGCTGTGTTTCTCCTGGGGTTTCAGGGAAGAATCTGTTTTCTCTCCTCCTCCAGCTTCCAGAGGCACCTGCGTCCCTGGCCCGGGACCTCCTCCTCTGACTTCAGAGCCAGCGGGTGCCGCCTGCGGGTCTCCCTGCCTCTGCCCTCTGCTTCCCTTGTCGCGTCTCTCACTGCCGCAGCTGACCCCCCTTCCCTGATGAAGACCTCTGCGATTGTGTCGGCCCCTGTGTGACCCACAATTGCTCCACCTCAAGATTCTGAATCTACTCTCTTCTGCAAAGCTCCTCTGGCACGTGAGAGAACCATTCACAGGCTCCAGGGATGGGGGCATTTTTCTGCCCAGCACCGTCAGGCAGAGCAAGAGACCCTCCACCTGGAGTTCTCCTCAGCCTGAGTCCCCAAAGCTCAAAGCCTGAAACTCACCCTGGGATTTGCAGCCGGACGTGTTCCTGGTGCACATGGGTTGGGTTTTGGAGACATGAGCTAGAACATTCTACTGGAGAATGGCTCCGAGGACTGCCTTTCCCCTGGCTCCCACGGGAGCAGGGCGGCTGCCAGCAGTGCTGCAAGGACTTCGATGCTGCTGCCCCTGCGGGTGGCTCTGGAGGCTGTGGCAGCAGCTTGTTCCCCACTTAGGATGGCACAGGGGGGCGGGGGAGGTCCAGGAGTGCTGGGGAGCAGAGCCCCCTGAAGCTTTCCTTACCAGCTGACACGTCCACCGCCTGTCCCTTCCGTGCAGGGCAGGCTGAGCAGTGAGTTCCAGAATTCTGGAGAACCACACGGTTCTGAGCTCCTGGCAGCCCAGTCAACGTCCTTCCTGGTTCCTGGGTGTAGATTCAAGCTTACTCTTCTCTCACGCCCGCCCCAGTTCTGTTTTCACGCCCCGTCCTTACCTGGTTTTCCTTCAACCTTGCAAACGCCCTACCCGAGGGATGCGCCTTGGTAGGAGTCGTGTTTCCAGATATCCCGGGTGCTGGGCCAAACCCAGCTGCAAAGTTCTGGAGCAGATGTCAACAAGGTATGGCCCGGGGACCAGCTGAGCCCTCTCTGCCTGTTCTGTAAGTGACATGTCCCTGCAGTAAAGCCATACCCATCAGTGTACACGTGGCAGCTTTTGCCCTTGCAAAACAGCAGAGCTGAGCGGTGGTGACAGACTGTGTCCCCTACGAAGCCTAAAACACCTGTGATTCAGCCCTTAATGGAAAAAGTGTACCGATGCCTGGCCTGGAGGGCTCAAGCCTTGTCATGGGCAGTCCGTCGGAGGGGCGTCTGCAGAGGGCTCCCTGGGGGGCACCGTGTGGGCGCCAGGACCACCATGGTGGATCAAGGATGCAGCCACTGGGGAGTGGACCCGGCCTCACTGTCCTCTGTGACACTCACTTTATTAAACTGGCAGGGTCGCTGGAGCCACGTGTGTGCAAGCCATCAGCATTCGTCACACACAGTGACTCAGGGAGGGTATCTGCCTGAGCAGGGCAGCTGGCAGATTTGTCACTTGCCACGGGTGCCAGTCGGGAAGAGGCAGGGTTGCTGGTCCAGGCCGGCTAACACCCCCTGCCACACCACCTAGCGAAGACAATGACGAGGGGAAACGGGCCTGACGGCTCAGCCCCTCACCTGCCGCGCTCATCCCCACCTGGCGCCTGCCCAGGAGCAGCAAGGCAGCCATGCCATCCCAGAACCCGAAAACAGACCCGGAAAGGGAGCCCCACTCTAGGGGACATGAGCTCGGCTCTTCCCCGCAGCTGCGTCCCTCCCTCCCGCCCCTTCTCCCGCCCCTCTCTCCTTCCAACGTGGGGGGAGGGAGGCCCCCCGGCCCCCACCGGGCAGCTTACTGGATGTTGACTACACTGAGAGGCATCTGTGAGGGGGTTCGGGCATCCCGCTGTGTCAGGCCAGTGACAACAGGGTTTTGATTTTTGTAGTTGGAACATCGACCTCATGGGTGTGGAGCGCTGGGGGGCTGGCGGAAGGTCAGTCTGTGCGTGACGGTCCCCGGTCTCCGGTGTGGGAGGATGTCCCCCTGCTGGAAAATGACAGGGCGGGGCTGGGGACTCCCCTCGGAGTCAGCGGCAGAGGGGCGTGTGGGATCGCGGGTGTGTGGGAGACGCGGGCAGCTCCTCTCCTGCTCTCCTACCGAAGGCCTGAGCTTGCTCCCCGTATCAGGGACTCCCCATCTGTGCCCGACACACCATCTCGCCATGAGGCCGAGAGGAGGAATGTTCCGTCTGGCCCAGCCGCCCCGGCAGGCTGTCGGGTGAGCGAACGAACAAAGGCGGCGAAACACCGCGCCTCAGCCTGCAGAGCTTCACGGGCACGGGCGACGTGTCGTCCCTGTTGTTCACCCTCGGTTGTGTCGGTGGCATACTTAGCCCCGCGAGGGCAGAACACTGCGCTATCAGTGTGGCATTTGACATTTGGGCGGCCACAGAACAAGGCCTGCTTCTCCGCGGGCGCCCACTTCACCTGGGCTGGCCCAGCACAGCCAGACAACGCGCCTTTGTTGGCGCAGCTGGGAGTGGGACTGGGGGGCCCAGCCCAGCCTCCCCAGAAACAGCCGGCCCTTCCCAGACCACAGCCTGTTAGATGAAACCTGAGCAAGAGAGTCGCCCGCTTATTATTTTCTGCAGGTAACCAGGATGGGGGCCTAGATCTCTTTGTTGTTGGGCAGCCGTGGCAGGCGGCAGGAGGGCTTTTTGTCACAAGTAGCTACGGGGACATCGTTTGGCTTGGAGATGTAAATTCCCAACAGAGGCTGCAAGGGGTCCTTAGTATCCACAGGGCTGGAGTCCTCCCTGAAGGACGGGGGACCTTCCCACACCCTGGCAAGAATTCCTCTTTTTTTTTTTTCTTTTGAGGATATTTTGTGGAATGAAAAAGCAATTGAAGGATAAAGTCGATTGGATGAGCAAAGAGCTCTTCAGGGGGACACAGGGGGCTTTGCGGCCGCAGCTTTCAGAACGTCTCACTGCACCGTGTGGGAGCTGCCCTGCCCACAGGGTAACCTTGGCCTTCGGTGACCCATGTAACTGCTTCTCATCCTCTGTTAAATATTTCATGCAATAGCAGAGTAAACGCACGTTCCTGGATTGAGCCGTCCATTTTCACTCAGTGGGAGCACGCCTGCTCACAGTGGGAGGTGGGGAGGAAGGGACCTACCACCCTGACCCAGGAACTGCCCTGGAGGGCGCAAGGACACTCGTGGCCCCTTGTAAGAGCTGCCTCTACCCGGCCTCTGCCTCCCCAGGTGGTTGGAATCTTGAATCCTCCTCCAACCCCCGGTGTGGCCTTGGGCATGTCATCAACCCTCTCTGAGCCCTCTGTGTCCTCTGCAAAGTGTGGAGAAGGACGCAGTGCCCCACTTGCGTGGGCACAAGCAGAGGGACGTGAGCTAAGCCAGTGTCCTGCCCACCCCAAGTGCACACGCACAGCCCTCGCCATTCCGTGACACTCGGCCGCTGCCCTGAGGGAGGGCTGGGCTGGGTCGCCTGCTCTTCTCCCTTCAGGGCACACTTCTGCCAAATGAGAAAAACGGCCCCCACCCCAAGTCATACTGCCATGTGTCCCCAGAAGCTTTGTAAGAGTGTAAGACTCTTCGTGAGACGCCGTCAGTTAACACAGGAAAAGTCCAAGGTCGGCGGGTTCTTCCTGACGTTTTCCTGAAACGCATTCCGGGCTAGAAGCACCCAGCCCAGGAGCTGTGTGTGGAGGGGGTCGCCCATCCCTGGCAGCAGACAGCAGCTCCTGGGATTGCTGGGGGCAGTTTCCCAGCTGGGGAAGGTTCCTTGATCTGTCCGTGAGCAGAGGATGGTTGTCTTGATTTCCAAGGGAGGAAACTGTCTTTTTTTTCTTTGTTTGGAAAAAAGAGTATCCCTCTGTTTAAAAATCAACACTCCACCTCTATGTTCTACTTAAGATTCCAAAGCAATCACCCCTGGAGTGGCGGGAGGGGCCTGGGGGTCCTGGGGTCACGTCCTGATTCTTGATCTGGGGCTTCAGTAAGCTCCGCACCAAAACATAATGACTCTGAAATGAAGGCCACGAGCACATTTTGATTGCCGTTGTCCAAGGGTTCACGGGTGACTGTGCCGTCCGCTTGGGGAGGGGTTTATGCTTGCATGACACAAGTCAGAGGGACGTCACCGTCTCCATGAAAACACGGTGCCAGAGTATTAATAAGTCACTCCTCAGGTTAGACCTGGGGCGGGCGGGGCAGCCAGACCCGCAGAGGCCCTGGACCTCCCTGCCACTTGCATCCCAGAGGGGTCTCCCTGTTGGCAGGGAGGCGTGGGAAGAGGTGCCGAGCAAGTGGTGGTGCTGGGACACGGCTCTCCTCTGGACTTGCCTGTACCGGGAGCCGCCTTCTGCTCAGTGGCTCCGCGAACATTTCTTCTCCGTAGCCGCACGTGCCAGGCGCTGCTCCAGCACACGAGCGTGGTGATCGGGAGGTCAGTGCCCGTCACATCCTCGTGGGGCTGATGTTCTCAGGGCCTCCGGGGGCCATGATAGAGCCGGAAGCAACATAAGACGTGTGTAGGGGCAGTTGTCAGGTCCTGGCTCGTCGCGGGCGCTCCGTGGGGTCGGCTGGCCGGCCATCAGGAGACGCGGTCTGGGCCGAATGCTGCCTCCTCGAGTTCTGATCACCACAGTCCAGGACGTCTGCACAGGCGCCCTTGGATCACCAACGTTTTAAAAGTAGCTCGCACTGTGGGCGCAACTGGGAAACCGTTCTGGCCTCACTTAATTGGGAATGTTACTGATGCCTTTACCTATATGGGCAGACGGAGACAGAGAGAGACAGACACACACAGAGACAGAGAGAGACAGAGAGACAGAGACAGACAGACACAGAGAGACAGAGAGACAGAGAGTGACAGAGACAGAGAGAGAAAGAGAGAGAGCGAGGCAGGGAGAAAAAGACAAGGGGAGAGGAGGAGGGAGGGGGAGGGGGCGGAAGAGAGACAGAGGCGAGAGCTACATGGGGTCGGGAGGCCGCGTTGGCCTGCTGGGCCGTCAGCAGGGTGGAGCCAGTCGCGGGCTACCTTGGCAACACTGGGAAAGGTGTTGAAGAAGGCAGAGCGTCCATCTCTGACCTTGGGGCTGTGACCTCTCGTGGTTTCAGCCATGATGGCGGGTGGCGAGGGCGGGGGCTGTGCCCTGCTCCTTCGGCCTCCTGCCCACCCTGTGCCCCCTTGGCCCACACCTCTTTCCTTGGGGACAGAAAGGTCTCAGAGCCACCTGCATCTGGAGTCTCCTGTGGGAGGGACTTCAAGGGGCTCAGCCCTCAGGCTCCAGTCTTGCGGCTGAGCTCCGGGGGACCAGAGCCAGCTTGGCGCACACGTTGCCAGGAGCACCTGCTGGTCCCTCACCCTTGGGGGGACAGCTTCACGCATCTTTCTGAGTACGCGTGGGGTCCTTAGATGCTGTGGCTGTGTTGGGTCAGGGCTGCATCATCGGAGACAGAGTCCAGAGCGCCTGGCCCTCGCAGACCTCACCTGGGGCAGGTGAATTGCGTCCTGGAGGCTTTTCCCAGCACGGCAGCCAGGGTGGCGTCTCGCTCCCTCTAGCATCACTCTCTGTTATGGGTTGAACTGTGTCCCCTAAAAAGATGTGGTGGAGTCCTAACCCCTGGTACCTAATAATGTGACCGTATTTGGAAATAGAGTCATTCCAGATGGAATTGGTTAAGATGAGGTCGCACTGAAGTAGGGAGGACCCCTATTCCAATATGACTGGTGTCTTTACAATAAAGGGGACATTTGGACACAGAGTTGCAGACGCATGGGAACTTGGCCATGTGAAGACAGAGGCAGAGACTGGAGTGATGTGGCCACAAGCCAAGGAATGCCTGTGGCTGCCGGAGCTGGGAGAGCAGGGAAGGATCCTCCCCCAGCACCCCCAGAGGGAGCAGGGCCCTGCCGACACCTTGACTAGGGCTCTGTCCCCCAGAACTGTGAGAGGACCATCCACCCATGCTGCGTGCTTGTCAGGGCAGCCAGGGAAGGTGATGCGCTCCAGCACGCCCCAGCAGCTGCCTGCCGACTCCCTGACTGCTCGGACTGCAGAGTGCCCCTTTGTCCACTCCGCCGGGCCGTCCGCGGGACAGTGGGCAGGGCGGCCTAGAGACATTCTCTCCACCCTGCAGTCCCTGGGCCTCCAGCACGCACCGGCTGCCACCGTGGCAATGGCAGCTCCCAGGCAGTGCAATCGCTTCCCATCACCGTTGTCCAGGAGACGGATCTGTGGTCTGCCCAGTCTGGGCAGCGTCTCTTTCCAGTCTGGCTAAGTGGGCTTCTGCTCTCGGTTCCTTTCCAGGGTAATCAGGGGGATGCTAGACAACATCTT
The DNA here is from genome assembly GCA_004363605.1 of Indri indri. NCBI lineage: Eukaryota > Metazoa > Chordata > Mammalia > Primates > Indriidae > Indri > Indri indri. The sequence continues at coordinate 47,155 of RJWJ010001967.1, forward strand.
GTCCAGGTCCCTCTTTCACAGGTGTTGACGTTAGGACCCCGAGAAGAAATGCAACCTGCCAGCGTCACTAGGGAATTAACTCCTGAGCTGGTGTCGGCGGGCGCCCAGGGCCCGCGAGGACCCCACTCCCCCCTCTGGTTCTCCATGCCCCGCCTCCTGTTCCTGTCCGTTTCTCAGAGGGCCCTAGTCAAACTTATGGCTTTTTCACTTTGATTAATTGACTGTGGGTTTTTGTCCCCTAAACAGGCATTAAGCTGCATTGTTTCTTCCTAGCAGGCGGTGCTCAGAAAACACGGCGGTGGATAAAAACAGACCCCTCCCCGACCTGGGCCCACAGAGGCTGACCCGGTCCAGCCTGGCTGCCCTGCGGGTGCTGGTCTGGGGTTTCCATCTGGGTTCTCTCCCAGATTCTAGTCTGGCTGTTGTGGTCTGGGTTTCTGTATCTGGTCTTGGTTTTATCTTATAATGGGTTCTGGTCTCAGTTGTGGTGTGGGGTTCTAGTCTGAGTTCTGCCTGGGTTCTGTCTGGGTCTGGTCCGGGTCTCGTCTGGCTGTGAAGCCTGCTGTCAGGCACCCTGCATGGGGCTGCTGGGCACTGGTGGCCCTGCCCCTTGTGGTTTTCACACTCGACATCCCGAGGTGGCTTCCTGTCCCCACGAGAAAACAGCGCTGGGCAAGCACCACGTGAACAAGAGCCCCCAGGCCAGGAAGGCGGGCGGCACGTCCGTGATGCCAAGAAGTGGGCTGAGCAGAACTCACAGGGAGAAAGTAGGGCAGGGGGTTGAGACGGTCCCACCCTCAGCTTGGATTTCTATAAGGGGAACCAAACGCAAGGCCACTTAAAAGTGCCACTTTTAAGATTCTTCAGTCCCCAAATGCATGTCTTTTTTTACAGCTAAAGAAAAACAGTTTTCTAATATTAGAGAAGCGCAGCCCCAGTCGGGTCTCGTGTCCCCTGCTGGGCCCCACGAGGGCCACGTGGTGAGGACCCTTTGCAGCTTCAGCCACACCCACGCCCTGGTGTGAGCGTCTCCGGGCAGCAGAACTTGCAGATGGTCCTCAGCTGAGCCCTGGGGGCCGGACCTCAAGATCCCTGCCTGCCCTGCCTTTCCCGTGAGAGGGCTGAATGCTCCTGGCCTCCGCATCTTCCTGTTCCCGGGGTCCTGGCCAAGGGCGTCGCAGCCGTGTGAGCTTCCTCGGCTGCTGTTGCCATCTGCTGCCCCGGCGTGGACCCCACTGTCAGAGCAGAGAGCCCTGCGGCCGTGCCCCAGCAGGACGCTGCGCCCTACCCTGGGGCTGTGGGAAAGGCCTTCTCAGAGCCCCCAGGCTGGAGACTGCCGTCGGGGGGTCACGACCCTGTGCAGACTGTGCCTGGGCTCCAGAGAGCCGGTAGTCAACTCCATGACCGAGCGTCCTCGGCAGCTTCAGGGTCTCGGGGCCCAGCTGGGGTCAGCTCAGCACTTTGAGAGGGAGCAGCGTAAGGGGGGCTTGCTCGGGAGTTACCCCGACTGCATCCCGAACAGACAGGAGGTGGCAATGAGCAGTGCTCCCTTGGCGATGTCATCGGGGACACCTGGGGGGCCGGGTCCCCAAAGTGCCTGGCCCCAGGACACAGTGCTCCATCGTGCTGGGAGCTTGCCCTTGTGGAGGAAGGGTCTCTGTTGTCCCCAGCTCTTCCATCCATCTGTCCACGGACAGGCAGCCGTGGCCGGGCATGAAGGCTGTTTGGGGGTTCCCCGTGCTCCCCCACGTGACTCTTTCAGCTCTCCCATGCCGTGTGTTTGCCCATCTTCACCCACATCCAGCCACAGGGGCTGGACTCGTTCGCAGCTCTGAGCCGCTCCTCCAGCCCCCATCCTTTGGTTCCTGTGTCCCTTTTCCCACTGGGATGGCTCTCTTGGCCCTCCCTGGGGCGACAGCCGCCCTCCTCTCCATAATGAGTCAGAATCGCAGGGCCGCCAGCTTCCTACCTGGCTTCCGCTGCTCTCTGCCTCTCTTAAACAAGGCCCCGGGGACTCCCCGTCCAAATTAAGGTGGCCCCTGATGACAGGTGTTCAGGCCTCCCGTCCCTGAAAGACAGGAAGACAGCAGGCAAAACGCTTCGCCGGGCAAGGCTCTCGCAGATGTGGAGGCTCGGGCGCCCAGCAGCGGCTGGGGAGAGTCTGAAGCCAGGGACGGGCCAAGCACCCCACAGGCCCCTTGAAGCATCCTATGGGGGCGCCAAAAATTCACTTACATGACTCCTGATCATTTACGGCGCATTCTGACCTGATGCCACCCTGAGAGATGTCTCTGAATTGGGAGTTTTTAATCTATGCATCCGGTTGCTTCTATTTTATTCTTTATAGCACATTTAACTCGTCTACTTGAAAAAAAAACTGATGTGGCTTTGCTTGGGATGTGTAGCTTTTTCCCTTTTATAAAGCTCTCAGCTAGAGACTTGGCAGAAATTCTAAAGCAATTTGGTGTAACTGCAAAATGGTAATCTCTTTTAATTATTAATTAAGGAATTAATAATGTATCAATTAATTATAAAGTGAATATTTATAAATAAATTGTATATAAATAATTTATACTTCTGTAAACACATGAAGTATAAATAAATAATTGGTAAGTGAAATAAGTGCATTATTCACTTAACACAGGCACGTGTGTACCGCGGGGGCAGAGCAGCCTGGCCGGCGGTGCGGCCTGGGTTAGATCTGCTCACACCGGCTGCAGGGCCGGGCAAGTCACCAGGCCCACCGGACAGTGTCTCCTCGTCCTGCAAGGGGAAGGGCGGAGGCTTTGCAGACGAGACGGTGAATGGGAAGGTGCTGTGTAGGCTGTCACGCATGATACGCGTGCCGGAATCGCCATCACTACAACCTGCGAAGTGCAGTTGAGGAAGTAAACTATTCCTGGCAGGCAATCAAGACACAGCGTTTGTTTTCTTTCCCAGAACGCGGAATTTTACCCCCTGGCGTGACAAAAATTGCCCTTGGTCTTGGTTCTGTAATCAGGCGTACTTGTGCGTGTGCGTATTTACTATGCTGGGGCCAAACGAAATGAATCCCGTGATGGTGAGAAAATGAACATGATCTGCTTTTTGCAGGATACAAGACCCTTCTGAAAGGAATCTCTGGGAAGTTCAGCAGTGGCGAGCTGGTTGCCATCATGGGTCCCTCCGGGGCTGGGAAGTCCACGCTCATGAACATCCTGGCCGGGTACAGGTGAGCAGCCCTGCGCGGGGTGGAGTGCTCACCAGGGCTCGGCCGACCACGTGAGCAGCATCCCGTGGGCCTCAGCGGTGGCCTCTGAAGGTTCTGGACACTCAGGCTCCCACGAAGCACGAGTGCATTTTAGCATCGGGAAGCTTTGGAATCTGTCAAGGAAACAGGGCCCAGGGAAGAGAGTGACGTTGAGAGGCTGCACCTGCTGGTGGCCACGGGAGGGGTGGCGAGCGGAAGCTCGGGGAGAGGGCTCGCGGGCAGAGCAGGCAGCGCAGCACCCGGAAGGTCTCGGCCTTGGCCCCTCCGGGACAGGAGGAGGTAGGAAGGTCGAGGTCGGGGGAGAGACAGTGGGGACTCTGAGGGACAAGTGCACATCACGTCGGAAAGTGGGAGGAGGCGTTTCCAGCAGAGAATGAGAACTGCGTGGCTGGGGCTGGCGATGGCGTCATTGCCTAGAAGTTTGGACGTCACGATCCTTGATGTCGTCCATTTGTGAATGATTAGGAAACAGAATCTCTAGAGTATTTAAAAATGTGCTCTCGTAAAGCCAGTTCTTTTCAGTTTTAATGTTAGCAAATAGTAATAATAATAATTTCATTTACTTAAAAAAAAAAAAAGACATCATCCTTTTCCTTACAGCTTCTGAATTACTCCTTAATGCCAGAAATTAGGGTTTAAAACAATCTCACTTCTGATAAATTCCTGCCCGTTACATCCACATCTAAAGGTTAAAGCCAAATTGTCAACACCCAGAGTCATGAGTGGGCCAGAGGGGAGTGGGGCATTTTCTGTGAGGGCTGCTGTCTCTCACCCCTGGAGGGTGCTTGGTTCTCCCGGACCATCGAGCCTCCCGGCCTGGGCATCCCGGGGAGCTGGCTGGTCCCAGCCCATTGCCTGGAAGCGGGAGGGACCCGCCCCAGGGCCCACAGTCAGTCATGGGCCAAACGGGGTTGGAAACCACCGCGATTCCATTCGCCTTGGTGGAGTCTCCCACGTTTCTGCTCTCCACGGTATCTAGGGCACAGGGCTGGAAAAATCAGATCCTTAGCCGTGTCAGGGCTGGTTTTAGGAGAGAGAGCTGTCCTGGCTCTTTGGCTCCTGGCTTGGGAGAACCACAAGCTGAACAAGCAACTCACACGAGCAGCTTCACTGCAGGAGACAGGAAGCTACTGAGCAAAAGTTAAGCAAGACGGGTTCCGGAAGGAGAACCGGGTCTGTCTCCGTGAGCAGAGCAGATGCTGAGTTTAACAAGATTTCCCCTTTTATGTTGGTTCCCTAATGCCATGTTAAGCTGGGGGTGCGATATTCATGATTTCTCTAAGAAAGGGGTGGGGGATCCCTAGAATTGGTGCCAGCCCACTTTCCATCTGCGTCTGGCTGGCTTGGAACTGCCCTGGAGCTGGAGGTATGAGTTTTACCATGTTAATGTATGTTAATGAGGGAAAGGTCACCTTTGGCCATAGGCTCCCAGCTTCTGCACACACTCCCTGTCCAGAAACGTCCCCAACCTCGAGCCCTTGCTGTTGTGGTCTCTTTTCTCTGTGTTTGTTGGTCCCGACCCTCCCTCGACCACCCACTTATGGCCCACCCTGCCCCTGCACACCTCATCCCTGCTTAGCAGGAGCACGCGGGGGCGACTGCCTGGGGTGTGCCACCGCAGAACAGTAGCAGGCAGCAGAGGTGCATGGCACAGGCACGGGGGCTCTCAACCTGCCCACCGTGGTCAGAGAGGACCTCCCCGGTGGAGAGGGCCACCCACTTGTCTGAGCAAGTCCAGGGCCCAGCCCCCTTCTCTCTGAACCACCCGAGCCCAAGGTCCTGCTGGCGTTCCTTCCCTGGCCCAACTGCAGGCGTCTCTGGCCTTTGGGCAGCTGGTACAGCCCTGGCTATGCACAGACCTGTGCAGAAGCCAATCTCACAGACTGTTGCTACGCCAGGTCATGCATAGCCGACCCCGCAGCTGTGTAAGGAGCATGCCTGTGTATCTTTGTCTGGCAGGTAAAGAAAGCTCAGCCGTTACACTTGGTATAAATACGACAACCACAGGGGCCTCGTCCACAGCTTCCTCCTCCCTGCTGAGTACTTTGTGCAATTTCTTCCTCCAGATTGCAGTGTTGCTATCTGGGTTTCTGGTCCCTGTGTGCCCCTGAGGGTCCCTGTGGCCATTGGTTCAGCTAGGAAGATTTGGGGAGAGAAGCCCCCTCCTCTGGCTCCCCTCCCCAGGCCCTGGAGGCACAGGAGCAGGAGAGCCGGGATGACAACCTGCCCTGTGCTTGGCTCTGCAGGGAGACGGGCATGAAAGGGGCGGTGCTCATCAACGGCATGCCCCGGGACCTGCGCTGCTTCCGGAAGGTGTCGTGCTACATCATGCAGGACGACATGCTGCTGCCACACCTCACCGTGCAGGAGGCCATGATGGTGAGCCCTCCCCACCACCCCAGCCTGTGCTCCGGCCACCTGGCTGTCCCCCCGCCCCGCATGAGACAGAGCGCTGGCCGAGTGCCCACCCACAGTGGCCTGGGGGCTCTGCCGGGCCACCTGCATGGGGTCAGCGCCTCTGTCCCGCAGAGTTCTAATGCCAGGCTCACTGTCTGGGCAGCGTCATCAGACCGTGAGTTCTAATGGACCCTGTTTGGCAAAGTCGGGGTCAAGTTTCTGAGATTATTGACCCAACTGACTTGGGTGATCATTTCCAGGGCGACCACGGTCCTATTCCCCTGTGGGCCAAGGGTCTTTTCTTCCCATCAGCCATCCTGGAGTCATTCTGTCTTTGGCCCAAGTTTCAGCTCACCTGGTGCCTTGGTCAGGGCATGAGCGTCTATCGTCTGACTCACCTGCCTGCCAGGTGGGGGAATGAAACCAGCGATTGCAGAGCCCTCCTGGGTCCCAGGCCCTGCGTGCACATAGCTCTACACGGTCTCCTGATGTGTCATCTCAGGGAGGTGCTTGTGACACACAGCCTCCACAGGATAAGCGGCAAGCCCGGGTCACACGCTGCAGACCTGTGTGACGCACAAGGAGCACCTTTAACTGCCAGCTCAACTTCTTGCCATGCAAGGGGTTTACCTTCCCCCGAAGCCTCAGTTTCCTCGTCTGCAAGACCCTGCAGGGCTGGTTTGAAGGCTGAGTGGGACAGTGCAGGACAGCAGGGGTGGAATCCCAGCTACGGTCAATCCTCCTTTGTCGCAGCTTGGCCACTGCGTCTTTTCACTCCCAATGAGTCTTCCCGCAGTGTCTTCACTCACGTCCTTCCCCTCCTGGGCTGCAGGGCTGCCCAGGTGGTGTCTGCACGGTGGGCTTCTAGAACAGCCGGTTGTGCTCTTTGAACAGACTATGACCCACCCAGCCATGTGCCATGACTCTGGGCTTCCAGGTCTGTTTTATAAAAAGGCCCAACCCACGGTGACCCAGGCCCGACGGCCCTCACTGTGGGCAGTGGAGCCACTAGAATGGCGGCCGTTAAAAGGAGATTTAGAAATTGGCACGCAGCTCTGGTCACAGATCGTGGCTCGCTGTGTGTGGGGAGTGGTTTCTTTTTCTGCTTTCTCCTGGTCCCTGGCCTCCGTGCCTCTCCTGCCACCTTAGGGGACGTCCTGGCCTGTTCCGGCAGCTGTGCAGGGTCTCACGTGAGGGCAGTTCCAAGGCATTCTGACTCAGCAAAGAGAAGCAAGTTAAGTTTTCAGATACGTGATCTGCACCCCGACCTGCTCTGTGGGGAAACAGCTGGGGGGGCCCCGCAGGCTGCTGTCACCCGTCTTCCCTGTACTGCGTGTTCTGTGGGTGAGAGGACACCTCTCCACCGGGCCAGTCTCCCCGGGGGCTGTGCGCTGGGCAGGCCTGATTGTCCATCCAGCTTCCAAATGGGCATCCAGACGGGGCGTGGCTGGCTCGTGAGGAGTCCGCAGGTAGGGGAGGGGCAGCCGCTGTGAAGTTTCCCTTTGCCCTGTGCTCACTGTTCCTGCGTGCCGTAAACACCTGCTTCGTACACACCTGGGGATTTCGGAATCGCTCCTGCACTTTGGGTAACCCAAGTTTACCTTGTCACCGGGTCTGCTGTGAAATACATCTATTTCAGCATTAAATTCAATGAGGCTTTGACTTTGAGACTTTCACAATACCTTTGAGAAATACTTTTAACCCGAGGCTGTCCTACCTGTCACCACTCCAGGTCCTCTCTCCCATGCAGGAATGAAACTGGCCACCGGCGGCCGAGCCCTGATCCCATGTCAGACACATCTGTGCATTTTTACAGCCACTTCTGACCCCGGCAACCACCAGGCAGACAAGGAAGTGACAATGTCCCAGGGCAGGCAGCTGGCCCTGCCACACCTGGGGCCTGGGACCTCTTGGCCACTCTCCCTGCCCTTATCTGTCATTTGATCCTGGCGACAACTCCACTAGCTACTGAGGTGGACGGGGTTCAGCCTCACCATCGTGCTCATGAGAAACCTGAGGCCACAGCAGTGGATAAGCAGGACCAAGGCTGTGGGCACAGTGACTGCCACTCAGGGCTTTCCCAGGCAGGGCCAGAGCCCAGTGCTGTGGTGGCAAACAGGCTCTCGACAAACAAAACAAAGCAACACCAAAAAGGCGTCCTGACGTGTAGCACTTGCCAACTTCTGCGGCATAAATACTCCCACTGTGCATGATTTCAAGTGTCCGTGGCTTAGCAGGTGTTTTGTGGAATCCTAAATGTGCACTCGCCCCGGGCCAGGAAGGACTGTCAGCCCTGGTGCCTCCCAGCCGCCCATGTCTAACCTGTCTCGTGGGTCAGCAGAGTTCAGCTGAGACAGCAGGTGCATCGCAGACGCTTCCTGCTCTCCTGTGGCCCTCCCTTTACTAAACCAAGGGGGTGGGAGGCCCAGACCCCCTTGCTTTTCATGGCCGTCACGTAGCTCAGAGAGCCGCCGGGGCTCTGGCCCTCGGTGTGGCGGTGTGAGGCTCACCCTGCCAATGGCCGTCTGTTCCGCTTCCACACTGATGTCCTTGTCCCCTGCAGGTATCAGCACATCTGAAGCTTCAGGAGAAGGACGAAGGCAGAAGGGAGATGGTAAGTGGGTTGTTTGAGGCCACAAGTGGTCCAGAAAGCGCATGAAGTCCATTTGGAAAGTGTGTGTGCAGGGACTTTTTGGTACTGGGTTTTGTTTGTTGATTTGTTTTTGCCTAGCCTGCTGTGGGGGCAGGTCCCGCCTTGGGGTGTGCTGCGTGTGGCCTGCCAAGAGAGGCGGCTCTGGGGCACGAGTCACGGCTTCGAGTCTCAGATCCAGGAGTCAGGACGTAGCGGGATGACAGCCTTGGAGCTCGGGTGGCCAGAAGACGCCAACTGCCGGGTTAGACCCAGAGCATGGCCCCTTTTAGTGTTTAACTCACTTTGTATTAAATTGTCTTTTATAAAACACCAACAATGAAGACAGTTAGTCATTCGTTTAAAAATAACCACCCTCCACCCACCCACACTTGCAAGAAGAAATTGGTTCTTACGTGTTATTAACCAGCCTTTAAAAAAGAAAATAAACACGTTTCCAGGATGACTAAGACTTTCTAACCACTTTCCCCACTTTGCTTGGTTCCCTGAGCCCCAGGGAGCAGGGAGAGGCTGCAGGTGAGCAGGGCCGGGAGCCCCAGAAAGCCCCATGTCAGGAGGGGGGGACCAGGTGCCTGCGCCCTCCACTCCCCAGCCAGCGCCCGTGGGGTGTTCAGCGCGAGGTAGAATCCGGTGGAACCCGCTTATGTAACAGTATCTGTGGCTTCTGACGCCCTTGCCGAGCCGCAGTCCGGCAGCTGAGAGTGGGAAGGGGGGGCGAGTGCGGTGTGCAGCTCGGCCCTCCATGCGCTGGTGCAAACCAGGGTGATTAACGAGAGATGCTAAACATGCTGAGGAAACATGGATAGCAATTAAAATTTTTATTCTGAGATCGAGAAGAAGAAAATGGATTAATGGAACCCAAAATAGAGAAGCTGTGGGAACCGCACGTTTCTGTCCCTTTGGGAGGGCAGAATGCCTGGGTTTGTGACTTTATTGCAGAAATTGAAAGGTGGGAGCCCTCTGTGGTCATGACTCTTCTGAACAGCTTGACACAGACGTGCAGGCCCTGCGCACCCCTCCCATGCCTGAGTGTTGGTCACACCAAGCGTCGGACGTCAGCGTTACAGCCGGATCCTCCGGGAAAGATACGCTGAGGACCCAACCCCAGAACCTCAGAATTGACTGTATTTGGAGGCGGGGTCTTTAATGAAGGGATTAAGGTAAAATTGGGTCATCAGGGTGGACCCAATCCCATGTGACTGGTGTCGTTGTAAGAAGAGCTGAGGACACAGACACGCATCCCTCTGGGACGACCCGTGGGGACACAGGGAGGAGACGCCGTCTGCACGCCAAGGAGAGAGGCGTCAGGAGGAGCCAGCCTGCCGCACCCCGGCCTCCGACTCCTGGCCTCCGCAGTTCCGAGCAGTGATGTCTGCCGTGTGAGCTGCCGGGCTGGGTGCTCTGCTGCGTCAGCCTGAGCCGACTGCAGGACGGTTTGGACAGTGAATGAGCGGAGAGGACAGAGACACAGTGTCAGAGCACTGTCTCTCGGGGCAGCCTCCGCGAGGGCGCCTGCAGACCCGCCTAAGTCGACAGCGAGACGGTCCCGTACCGCAGCGAGGAGCCCTCCGCGCTCCCTTGTCTGGGGCCAGCTGTGCCCTCTCCCACCCTGCTGAGGAGCAAAGCCACAGGACCGCACTTGGCGGGTCTCCGCAAAGCAGAGCTTTTTCCTTGTGGAGAATCAGGACGCTGCTCCCCCTCCCCAGGCCCCGTAAGGCGGGAGGACCCCAGCGGCCCGGTCCCTGCTCTCAGCCTGTACACGCTGTCCTGCAGCCTCCTTGCTTGCAGCAGGTGTCGGAGGCACTGAGATAACCCCCCTCTGGGTCCTCGAGACCCCCTCCGGAGGTTGCCTGCAAGCTAAGTACAGCTCCAAGGAGAGAGCAGAAGGGTGTGGAGGGCCGAGGGCACCACGGGGAGAGGGAATTCCATGTCTCGGACCCAAACCCAAACCGATGGCCTGAGGACAGAGCTGACCGTGCGGGGAGTCGGCTCAGGAGTCGCAATGTGAAGTGGGAGAGGGGGTCAGGGCCTTGCTGACAGGGGGAAGGCCGTGTGCTGAGGTGGGAAAGGGCGCGGGAGCCCCCCCCCCCAGCCTCCTGGGACACATGGAAGACGTGGGCCACAGCCTGCAGTGCGTGCACCTGAGGCCAGGCCCCACCCACCACTGGGGCAGCGTTGAGCTGGGCTGGATGCCTCTCTAAAGGCCTCGAGCCAACAGAGCCAATGTGATCTGTAAGCGGGGAGCTGTGAGGCCATTTCCCTGCAGCTCGAGCCGCGTGCACCGGCCTTTCCCTGTGGAGCTGGGGGTAGGTGCCGGGGGGACAGCAAACTGTCCCTGCTGAGGAGCACGGCAGTCCAGGCTCTTCGGCCTCCAGCCCTGGCTTTGACGGTAATGCCAAGTTGTGCACCTTTGGGGTCCGGCTTCCCTCCAGTCCTCGGGGTCCTGGGGGAGCACCACGGGACCTGCTCTGCCTGCTGGCTCGGAAGGCCAAGAACGAGGTGGGGAGCAGATGCAGCCCCTGGGAGGAGCCTCGTGAGACCCGTAAGTGGACAGGACCCTGGTGCGTGCATCCTCCTGGCTCAGGGCCCGGCCGGAGACACAGACGGGAAGGAGCCTCATGCTATACCTTCAGCTGGGCTCACAGGGGCAAAGACAGCGACCTAGTCAGGGTCCTCCCTGCTGCTCTGCAGGTAAATTGTCCCTGAGGAGTGAGACCCTTGCCCCCTCCTCAGATTCGCCTGCCGCTGGATTGAATGGCACAAAGAGCCATCCCCGTGGGCCCCGGGGGTGGCGTGCGCACACACGTGCCTCACCAGAGGCCCCGGTGTGGACCCCCTCCTGCTCCTCAGCCGTCCTGCAGGCGCCCACCTCCCCCAAGGACCCACCGGGACTGCCTGAAGGACAGGACAGCCACGGACGTCATGCTCTGCCGTACCCCCAACCCTGTGTGCACCAAGGTCGAGTGGTTTCTATCTCATGCAAACACAGCAGAATGGAATGTTCTAGCAGATGGTGGAATGTGCTGTTCATGGCCTTCCTCACTTCCCAGAAAGGCAGCTCAGCCCTCGAGAGCCCTCCAGTGAGGCCACCTCCCCAGGAGCGAGGTTTCTGTGGGTGGCCGGGCTGCCAAGACCCATCCCTGGAGGACTCGAGCTATAAGCGGCCATGGGGTTTTTCTGTTTAGGAGAAATATATAAATAAATTAGCCCACTGTTTGTTTTTCTGACTCGCTTTTGAAGCAAAGTCAACCTGCCTAACATCGCTGCTGAGAGAACGCTGGAGAAATGGGCTGGCCCTGCTCGCAGGCGGGCAGCAGAGGGCAGGCACCAATGTGTGGCCTCAGTTTCCATTCTGGGGAGGAGGGGGCATGCCGTGCTCGTGGAGCACCCCAAAAGTGAGGCTGGAGCACCCAGGGCCACCCAGTCATCCTGCAGCACCGAAAGACCCCGAGAGCCTCGTCCTGGGAGACCCAAAGACGTCGTCCGTGAGGGAGGAAGTGTGCCGGGAGAGAGCCTGCCCAGTGCCCCGCCTTGCCGGCCTCGCCAGCGGCGCCCACGGCACCTGTTTCTGGGATGGCAGCCCTTGAGGCTGGCACCCTGGGAGCGGCCGTGGAATTGGCTCGGGGCGTCCGGGGAGAGCAGAGCAGGGTGGCACCCAGGTCAGCCAGATCAGCTCTGCCCAACAGCCATGCCCAGGTCCCCCTGCCACCAAAGCTGCACTTTGTACTGACCGTGCATAAATAATTCAAAAGCTCAGAGTGGAAATTCTCCTCCTTGTGAGCATCTCTGCTTTGAGGATGACCTCATCTCCCCAGAGGAGCCGGACCGGGGTCTGCTCTCTTCGGCCACCAGGGGACTGCACCACAGGGCTGCCCTGCCGGGGCGGGGACGAAGGCAGGGAAAATTCTGGAGGGAGGCAGGGGCGGTGGCAGCTGACCCGGCATCTGCCTTCCCCTGGGCCTGCTTCCCTGAGACCCGGCGCCGCGGCCCCGTGGTGGGTCATAACCGCTTCAGGCAGACACCACACATCTGTTTCGTTGCCTTTTTGGCCCTTCAGAGACCTTGTTTTCAAGTCAAACCTATTTGCAAGCACAGAAGTGACTCTATTCCCGCTTCCTGAGGGGCCAGGCTGCGTCCCGGCAGGAGCTGCGTTTGCTTGCGAGGACTCGGCGGTGACAACAGTTTCAATTCAGTGCTTACGATGGGCTGGCACTTTGCATCCGTTATTTCAATTACTGGTCACAGTGGCCCACCCCTTTGTGCTGGTCAGAAACCTGGTCAACCGTTCACTTAAGTGTCCATTCATCCATCAGCTCATCAAGTATTTATTGGACATCTTCTCTCACCGGCTCTGGGCTAGGCTTGGAAGTGAAGGTGTGCCCCCGTCACCAGCACAGGTCAAGTGAGGACTCAGTCCCCAGCTGGGCCCCCAGTGCTGTGTCTCAGCCTGGGCAGTGCTGCCAGGGAGGTCCTGGCCCACATCAGAACTGCCGACTTGGACACAGCCCCCTACCCTGCTTAGCACCAGGCCCCGGTTCGCACAGCCCCGGGGGGGCCAGGCGCAGTGTGTCCAGCAGGGCGGGGTACGGCCGGTCTTTCTGCACAGGCCTGGGAGGTGGCAAGGTCGCACGGGCAGTTCCTAACAGGGACTCTTGTTCCGCTGCCCCCCAGGTCAGGGAGATACTGACAGCGCTGGGCTTGCTGTCTTGTGCCAACACGCGGACGGGGAGCCTGTCGGGCGGCCAGCGGAAGCGGCTGGCCATCGCACTGGAGCTGGTGAACAACCCCCCGGTCATGTTCTTCGATGAGCCCACCAGGTAAGTCCGAGCCGTGGAGCGTCTGGGCTGGTGGCCGGGGACAGGGAGGAGCCCCCACCCCTGTTTGGCGGTTTCCCAGGTCAGGTTTCCCCGACACGCTCACTCTCCTCCCTCCATCTGGGTTCGCTGGGCAGAGGGGCTGGCATCCACCTCCCGCCACCCACTCAGACACATCAGCAGGCTCAGGCCTACACAGTGTGTCATCATCGTGGGGAGGTGGTTTGGGGGAAACGTCCCTTCATGGTTCATGTCTCTTTCGTGACACTAAGGGCCACTGGGACATCCCTGGGAAGGGGCCTGTGTCCCGGTGTTAGCATATCAAAGGCTCAGAGAAGCCAGCAGGAAGGACCTGCCTGGTGTTGCTCCCGGAGCCCTGACCCCTCCTGGGGGTGCCTCTTTACATTCGGGATCCCACTGGGAAACACTGCTCTGACGTCCTGGCTCTGGGGCCCACGAGCTGCGGGTCAAGCTTACCCTGCCCCTGAACAGGTCCCATGCAGGTGTCCCAGACAGGATGACGGGCCACACATGGGCTGCTCTTGAAACGACATCCCCTCTCCAAATTCCAGCTAAATTTGACAGCAACATGCGGCCTTCCGCAGGGAGGGGCTCATCTATTGTGTTCGCTTCACCCCCGCAGCGCCCAGCCCGCAGTAGGCAGTGCTTATGCAGTCTTTAGAAAGATAGATAGAAAAAGTGACCACGATGAACCCTTGAAGTAGCACCTTGCAGCTGGCTGCCCTGGGAGAAGCGAGCTCTGGGGACTGCTCAGCACACACTCATCCCTTGTCCTGTCACTTCAGATCAGGGGGTCAGACTGGGGTGTGAGGGAAGAAGAGGGGACCTGCCGGCCCCTGCAAGAGCCCGCAGGGAGCCTGGGGACCCTGCACCCTGTGGAAGACACCAGTGTGTGCAGTGGAACATCTGCTGGTGTACAGCTGGCCCAGGCTGCACGAGGCCTCCCTGTATGGGGTGACACCCCCATCACCAGCCCCCAGATGGGAGGAGGGGCCACATGGCTCACCTGGGAGGCCCAGCCGCCTGCCTGCACAGCCCTGACATCCCCACCTGTCTTTGGCAATATCTCTGATGGGCACAGATGCACTTCTGGGTCCCCTCAGCGGGACTGGCTGGGAATCCTCCGCTCTCGTCAGGAGCAAAATGGGATATGCTGCCCCACTGTGCGCGCTGCCATCAAACATTAAAACAAACAGGTAGAGCAGAGCCTGGCTTTGGGGATGTGGCAACTGCAGCCGCAGGTCTCTGATGCCAAGCCCTCTGGGGCATGACCCCAGGACCTGGGGCAGCGGCTTGTCCCTGCCTGCCACCTGCAAGCATCTCATGGTGTCCTTTGACTTGCAGTGGCCTGGACAGTGCCTCCTGCTTCCAGGTGGTCTCCCTGATGAAAGGGCTGGCTCAGGGGGGTAGGTCCATCATCTGCACCATCCACCAGCCCAGCGCCAAGCTCTTCGAGCTGTTCGACCAGGTAGGCAGCTCCCGAGCCCCTTCTGCCCTGGAACACCCGCTGGCAGTCAGCCTGAGTGGACCCAAACCCTGGGCACTCACCGCCTTCCGTCAGTCCCTGGGGCTTGTCCATTTCTGAGAGGCCTTAAGTGTGATGTGCTATGAGACTCTGGGGACCGTTTGCAGCCCAGGTGGCTGGGGGAGCAGGAGCTGCTGACTGTCCCTCTGTCCCGGGCGGCTCCTCCTGGGCACGTCACTAACACTGGGACTCCATCACCTCCCATTAAAAGGAGGGGAACACAGGCTTTACAGAATTAAATGACAGATTACAACATCGTGCAATACCATCTGTTTTACAAATCTTAGATTTTGGCATTAGTGTGAGCAAAAATAGTCCCAGAGGGGTGAAATGTGTATAGCTCCAAAATTTTTTGTGAGCAGGTAGTTAGTATGTTAAAAAAAAAAAAAAAAAAAGCAATACAATAAAATGATCCTGCCCGCAGGACACCCTGTCTGCCCTGACTCCCTGTGGCTTTCCTGTGAACCTGTCCCGGGTCCTCGCGGCAGCGTGGAGCTCCCGGGAGAGGAGGAGATCAGTCTGTTGACGGCTGGTGCAGAGCTCCCGTTGCTTTACCAGATAGGCAGGGGTTGAGCTTTTTCTCTCTTTGCTTTTTCCAGCTTTACGTCCTAAGTCAAGGACAATGTGTGTACCGGGGAAAAGTCTCAAATCTCGTACCGTATCTGCGGGATTTGGGTCTGAACTGCCCAACCTACCACAACCCAGCAGACTTTGGTAAGTGGAGCCCTGGCCAGCTCGAGGGGCCGTTCCTACTCTGTGGGTTTCACTGTCTCTGGCGCCCCCATGGCAGGAACCACTTGAGTACTCCACCAATGGCTTGAGTGCCGTCCTGTGGTGGGATGTCCAAAGAATAGAAAAGAGGCTTCCTTTCCTCTGGATAAAAATATCTGGCGCCTGTCTCTGCCACAGTTGTCACGCGGCGTCCTCTGTCTCTGGGTCCTAGTCACCTTGTCTTATGAGGACGCCAGTCATTGGCTTTCGGGTCCACCCTAAATCCAGGACAATTCATCCCGAGAGCATCGCTGATCACCTCTGCAAAGACCCTTGTCCACGTGGGGTCTCTGCTGGGATTCCAGGTGGCTCCCCACCTCGGCCCCAGCCTGCAGCCTTCCTCGCTCTGCTGTTTCTCTTTAAAACGTCTGGTCACACAAACTCTACAATGTCACTTCCCAAATGTGTCCCATGGGACATGTGTTTCGTGGGGCAAGCCTGTCACCCACGAGAAGCAGGCTGTGGGGTAGACAGCAGTGACCTAGCGGGAGGGCCAGGCAAGGGGAGCTCCGCTGGAAGGGAGGATGGAGCGGGAGGGCCCGGCGTGTAGCCGCGTGCTCATTCGCGAGATGGGCCGGTCAGGGACGGACGCTGCCATGCAGGGTGGGGGAGGTGGGACCTGAATTCTGCATGGAGGTGGGAACCTGGGGGGAAGGGCAGACAGGAAGGAGAAGAAATGAGGCACCTGGGGACGTGGAGCGTCCTGGAGAGAGGAGGCTGCTCCCTTCCGGGCCTTCTGTTTCCTCAGCGTCATCTGAAGAGGGGCAGGCGGCGGGGAGGGCGGCCCGTGGCGGGGTGCGGGAGCACAGAGGAGCACCGGGTCTGCCCGGCGGTGCCGGGGCTGGTTTGAGCTGTTGGCGATGACTTTCTCAGGGAGAGGCCAATGTGCCCTGGTTGGTGGCTTGATCTAGGAGTGCTTGGTGGCCCCCGTGCCAGCTCAGGGAACGCAGGGAGCTGGCGTTGCCAGAGCAGAGTGGAAGATACGAGGGGGCCGGGTGCTTTGGACACCAGCAAGGGTGTTACTGGAGCGAGGGGCGGACACTACACGACAGGAAGTGGAGGCGGGAGGGGCGGCTGGGTGGGGAAACGCAGAGGCTGGCGGACAGGAAGGAGGCCCGTTGTCACGGGAGGGTGGAACCGGCCAGCTGGCGGCGGAGGGGGACCTTGGGTGGGTGCAGGCGGGGGGCGGAGAGGAGCAGGGCCACTGCAGTCCGGGGAGAGGCGGCAGCGGGTGGTGAGGGCCAGAGCAGGAGGTGCTCCCCGGGATCTGAGAGGGGCGGGCGAGGGTCCTCCTCACCTCCAAGTCCCCAGGGCGCCAGCACGCACGCGGCTGCGGGCGCGCCCTCCGCCGTGGTCCTGCAGAACTGCCGCGGTGCTCGCCGCCTCCCACCAAACCGCGAGCTCTTAGCGGGGAGTCCTGCCTCACGCGGTCCCCTCCCCAGCGCCGCCGCGGGCGCTGCCCGTAGCGGGCATCGGGTGAGAACCGGGCAGGGGAATAAGTCAGCAGGTGCCCGAGCTAATTACTTCTCAGACCCGGCATCGTGATACGCGTTTGCGTTTCCAGCCCCCTGACGTGATAAACGGCCTCGCTGGGGGCTCGAGAGCCGGATGTCGGTCGATACACGATCTGGGCACACCCCAGCGTCACCTGTGTGATCACTTGCAAACAGTCCCGCGTGAATAACGCCTTCGCTTAGCGCTGCCGCGCTCTTTCCCGGAGCCTGGGACTGACCCCCTCGTGTGTCTCACGCAGTCATGGAGGTGGCGTCCGGCGAGTACGGAGACCAGAACGGCCGCCTGGTGAGAGCGGTCCGGGAGGGCATGTGCGACTCCGACTACAAGAGGGAGCTCGGGGGCGATGCCGAGGTGAACCCTTTTCTTTGGCACCGGCCCTCCGAAGAGGTAAAGCAGACAAAACGCTTGAAGGGGTTGAGAAAGGTAATGCCACTCCCAGGGCCGCCGGGGCTGCTCGCCGCGCTCCGCCCCGCAGCACGCAGCTCCTTCCTAGCGCGAAGGAACTGGGTGCCCGGACGGCAGCCTCACCGCCGCCCTCTCGCTGTGTCCCCAGGACTCCGCGTCCGTGGAAGGCTGTCACAGCTTCTCTGCCAGCTGCCTGACGCAGTTCTGCATCCTCTTCAGACGGACCTTCCTCAGCATCGCGCGGGACTCGGTAAGGCTGTCCCGAGGCTCCTCTCGGGCAGAGGCGGCCACCCGGGCATTTCTGATCGCCCATCCCGACCGAGCTTCCAGCTTGTGCTCCGTCCGCGTGTGACAGGCAGCTTTCTCGGTTACGCTGCAGAAACAAAGTCCCCAGACGCCAGTCGGTGTCTACGGCAGTCAACACCGTGTCCCGCTCGTGTTTTGTGCTGGCGGCTGTGGGTCATGCTGGGTCCCTGCCCTGCGTCTTCTCATCCTGGCACCCAGAATGAAGGGGCAGCTCCTCCCTGGCACGCCTTTCTGGGCCATGGTGAAGGGAAAGTGCAAGAGAGAAACCAAGGGCAGGGAAAACTGCTGGTTAGAAGTGGCAAATTGTCACTCGTATTCAGGGGCCCTTGGCCCAAACGAGGACATGGCCAGGCTTGAGGTCGGGGACGTGGGCGAGTGTGTTCCTCTCCAGGACCGCACCGCAGGTCGCGAGGGATGGGCGGGTCGGCAGTTCCTCATGGGGAAGGAGCGGGTGAACACGTGGCAGCCATCGTGACACCCCCATTTCGGTGGACAGCCTGGCCCCTGCCCAGGAGGGGCTGAGTGCCCAGAGTGGCTTCTGGGACCCAATTTGGAAGATGGAGGAGCTCTCGACAGACCACGCCAGAACTCCTCCGGGTGGGATTTGACGCAGCCATCCCCCTCCCCGTTGTCCGCACTTCCCGCTCTCCTGCAGGGAGACTCCCTGGTTTCCCATTTCTGAAGAGGATTTCACAGAGGAGAGCGTAGTCGCCCCTCATGTCCACGGGAGTCTGTCCAGGGCAAACCCAAGACGCCAAAGTCCGGCACACTCAAGTCCCATGGTCGGCCCTGCGGAGCCCGAGTGTGCTAGAGTTGGCCCTCCTTACACGCGGGTTCGCACCCCTCGAATGCTGCGTTTTAGACCCGCGCTTGGTTGTGGGCGTGGAACCCGCCAGTCCGAAGGGCTGACCACATTCATCGAAAGACAGTTGTGCATAAGTGGACCCGCGTGGTTCAACCCACGTTGTTCAGCAGTCAGCTGTTTACTTCTGTTTTAACCGCAACAGAGGCTGCCCTGTGCGTGTGAGCATGCATGTGTGAGAACATGTGTGTGAGAGCATATGTGTGTGCATGTGTGAGCATGCATGTGTGTGAGAGTAGGTGTGTGCATGTGTGAGAATATGTGTGTGTGAGCGTGTGTGTGAGCGTGTGAGCATGCATGTGTATGAGCATATGTGTGTGAGTATGAGCATACATGTGTGTGAGCATGGGCGTAAGTAGTGTGTGGATGTGTGTGAGCATGTACGTGTGTGAGCGTGTGTGTGAGTGTATGAGCGTGTGTGTGTGAGTGTGCATGTGTGTGTGTGAGAGGTGGTTCGGGGTTCGAGCTCGTTTCTCCAGAGGAACAGTGGGATGAAGCCCAAGACCTGCTGCCCCAGAAATCAGGGTCTGGGGCTCCCAAAGGCCTGGGCCTGGGGCTCCCAAAGGCCTGGGCCCGCCGAGCGCCGACGGCCGCGCGCTGGCTGAGACCCGTGTCTGCCCCAGGTCCTGACGCACCTGCGCATCACTTCACACATTGGGATCGGCCTCCTCATTGGCCTGCTCTACCTGGGCATCGGGAATGAAGCCAAGAAGGTGCTGAGCAACTCCGGCTTCCTCTTCTTCTCCATGCTGTTCCTCATGTTCGCCGCCCTCATGCCCACCGTTCTGACGTGTGAGTGACAGCCACAGCCCCACCTCTTTCTTGCTCTCTGCATCCTACCCGAGAATGGGGCCAAGGTCATGCCCTGACCAACCGATGCATTTTGGGAACACAAGTATTTTTGTGTTTTAAAATACCATCATCTGTGTTGACAAACACAGGTTTTATTGTATCTTCTGTTAGATGAGAAAATATGTTTCAGCCAAAGGAATGAATCACTAATGGAAGATTTTAAGCATGGAGGAAGGCTGATGGGAGGGATAGTTCCTGAAATTTAACTGCTCAGGAGCCCCTTCAATTCTACTACTTAAGCATTACCTGGTTGGGTTGTTGAGGTATCCCTGGTACAGCCAAGTTTAGGATCAGGTAAGCACTGCTAGGCGGATTGCCGCGCAATCCTAGTTTGTTCACACCAGGTTGCTCTTGGGCACGTTGGGCTGATGTGTACAAAGCTCTCGCTTTGCCAGAACTTCAGCACAAACCCCTCTTCCCTGCAATCCTCCACCCACCACCACCGAGTTGCCCTGAATTTCCTAGACCAGCTTGCAGGGTCTGGCTCACAGGCAGGGGTGACGCTGACAGTCTCAGAGGCAACTTGGTAAGAATAAGGCTGGCAGTGAGTCCCTGTGTTAGTCACCATAGTAACACTCGGTGGCCACATAGATGCGCCCCACTCTGATTCCCTGCGTGGTGGCCCTTCAGACTATAAGAATGGGTGGTGACTTTTCCCGGCTAGTAAAACATTTCGTCTTTTTGTTCAACTGGTCAGCGTGTGAGGGCCGAGAGGCGCATGCGTGGCACAGGCGGGGCTGGGTTGCTGTAGACTCCTGCTGGGTGTCTGGCCTGCGGGCGTGTGCACTTGACGCTCACGCTCACTTTCCTGTCCCCCAGTTCCCCTGGAGATGGGCGTGTTTCTCCGGGAACACCTGAACTACTGGTACAGCCTGAAGGCCTACTACCTGGCCAAGACCATGGCCGACGTGCCCTTTCAGGTATGTTGGTGAGGGGGCGCCATTGTGGGGACCAGGGCGGGGTCTGCCGCGGAGTGAGGGGTGGCGTGTCCTGACGGCTGGAGCGGGGCTCCAGTGACAGGCCCTGTGTCTGCAGATCATGTTCCCCGTGGCCTACTGCAGCATCGTGTACTGGATGACGGCGCAGCCCTCCGACGCGGTGCGCTTCGTCCTGTTTGCCGCCCTGGGCACCATGACCTCCCTGGTGGCCCAGTCCCTGGGCCTGCTGATCGGAGCCGCCTCCACGTCCCTGCAGGTACCCGCCAAGGACGCACCGCAGCCCAGACACCTGGGCTTGACCAGGGGCGCATCTGACCAGAGCACAGGCCTGCAGCACACACGGGGACGTGTCAACACGCTACACACAGGCCATACACACAGACGCCTTGACACAACGCACATGTACCACACACAGACACATCAACATGCTTCATACATAGCACACACACCACACTCACAGGGATGCCTCAACACACTACACACATACTGCTACCAATGCACACCCCACAGGCACACGGATGCATCAACACAGGACACATGTACCACACACACGTGTCCTCACTGGGGTTTTACCCACCTTGGGTGAAGAGTAAGAGCATGTCTTGTTTTCACTCTCCCTGGGCTGCCCACGCCCAGAGGTGGTAGCACACTTTCCTCCTCTCACGCAGGACCTATGGACGAGTGCCCGTCAGGCGCCTGCCATGGGCCGGGCACTGTCCTTAGCCACTCGGGGCAGCTGTGCGGAGGGGACGGCAGCTCCCCCTTGCAGAGGGTGCATTCTAGAGGGTCTTCCTGGGGTCCCCATCAGCCTAGCTTGGGGGACATCGTCCTTGGGCTCTCTTAGCTCGTCCTGGGCTGCAGGGGAGGCCCTGGGACTGCTGGCATCACAGCAGGGTGGCGGGTGGCGGCCCCACCTGACTGTCAGCTCCTGGGGGACGGCGATGCCCTCTGCCCGGTAGCACCATCCCTCCCCATGCCAGAAGACACCTGTCCTGCTCTCGGGGAAGCTTCGCTCTGTCTCTGACCTGGCCCTCCGCGCTGGGGCCGTGAGCCACCCCCCACCTCTGCCGGGACCAGGCTGCTGGCTCTGCA
The DNA here is from genome assembly GCA_004363605.1 of Indri indri. Classification (NCBI taxonomy): domain Eukaryota; kingdom Metazoa; phylum Chordata; class Mammalia; order Primates; family Indriidae; genus Indri; species Indri indri. The sequence goes on from RJWJ010001967.1 coordinate 68,553, forward strand.
AGGATTTCTCTTTGTGCCCCACCCGCCCCAGGTGGCGACATTCGTGGGACCCGTGACGGCCATCCCCGTCCTGCTGTTCTCAGGATTCTTCGTCAGCTTCGACACCATCCCCGCGTACCTGCAGTGGATGTCCTACATCTCCTACGTCAGGTAGCGCGGGGACTAGCGGCCCAGGGAGGGGGCTGCTGCCTCGGCTGTGAGGTGCTCACAAAAGCCACTCCCGGCTGTCACTGTGTGTGGGTCACCACCTGTGGGTATCGATGTCTTTTGTTTTTTTCCTCGTTTGGTGTGTCCCCACTCTTACCAACACACACACGGACAGAATGCACACTGGTGAGTCACTGCCTGAAGAAGCCGTGGTGCACCCCCACATTCTGGGTGCTTCCAAGAGCTGCCTTCAGTGGGCATGTTTCCATCTGTTGGGAACTTTGCTCCTCTCCCAGGTGAATAGTGCTTATGGCAAGGTCTTGATTGGGTGTAAAACCTTAATAAGAAATCCAGTGGGAAACAAGTCACCTTTTAAACATCGTAGTACTTTTGAACAAGAATATTCTAGTGCCTCGGGCCCTTAGGCTATCGGCTTTCATGCCCCCAGAGGAGCGGTTCCCTGGTGCTGGCCGCGGTAGGCGGGAGGCCGTGCCCATTTCTGGAGCCACCCCCGCCACCCCCAGCTGCAGTGATTCCACTTGACAAAAGCATCCCAAGTTTGGAAAAAGCTCTTCTTTTCTAGAATGTCAGTTCAGACCCAGGTACATTGTTCAGGAAAACAAAATCAAAACAAAGCATTTGTACAGAGTTTCAACAATCTGTGCGCTGCCCAGCACCAAGAAATCAGAAACCCATGTCTTTCTTCTCAAAATTAGTATTTCTGTTCTGACAATACAGGGCGAGCAGGGATGTTTATGCAAATGCTCCCAAGTCCTTGCGAGGCTGGCAGGCCCATATTGTATCTAACCGCCAGAAAGCGTGTAATACCAAAGCAACCAATGTATTTTCAATTCCTTGCACCAATGAATGAACACCCACCACTCGCTCCATTTTGGGCTTTTGCTGGGGGCTCCAGAGGAAACAAAACTGGGGAAAAGCGTAGCCGAGCTGTTGAACACGTTTGTCTTGGGAAGAAGCTGAGAGGTTCGGAGGTACTGGGGTGCAGGAGGTCGTGCGGGAAGGACAGGCCGCGCGTCGCGGGGAGAGCGCACGCTCTCGCTCTGCAGACAGCGTGGCTGCGGAGGCCGGTCCTCCCTCTCACCCGCGGTTTCCTCCCAGGTATGGCTTCGAAGGGGTCATCCTCTCCATCTACGGCCTGGACCGGGAAGACCTGCACTGCGACATCGACGACACGTGCCACTTCCAGAAGTCGGAGGCCATCCTGAGAGAGCTGGACGTGGAAAACGCCAAGCTCTACTTGGACTTCATCGTCCTGGGGATCTTCTTTGTCTCCCTGCGCCTCGTCGCCTACTTTGTGCTGAGGTACAAGATCCGGGCGGAGAGGTAAAACGCCCGGCACCAGGCAAGGGGAAAAGTGGACATGTGGCCACGGGCACTTCTAGAATCGTGGCGGCAAGGCCGTGCCCGGTGACACAGAGACTATTGCGACCCAACCCCAGGAACCGCGTATGGTTCGCGGTGTCTGGTACTGACCGAATCCGCCCAGCTGGGTTGGGTCTTCTCTCATTACCCTTTCTAGCTGTAACTAGGAAGATGTAGGAAGAATGGGGTTTTTTTACATGCAGAATTGAAAATACCACGACGGGGGCAGAGCTTAAAACTGCGTCACAGCCGGAGACAAGAGGCTTCCTCGGTAAAATTCTTCACCGTTCGTCCCGGGCGGTGAACGGTAGGCAACTTCTCAGCTGGTCACGGTGCAGCGAGATGTCTTGGGAAAGTCCAGGCACGGAGTGATTCCATTTTATGACTTGTCTTTCATAGTTTCATCTTTCTAAGGTCTGTCTCTTTCCAATGAGAAGTCATTTTCCAAGCCAAAAGTCTTTAAATTGCATTCATTTTAAGAAGTTGTACCTTTTTAGTACTTGTTGAAGAATTATTCAGGATAAATAACATACACTGTTTAGAGGTTTAAAGGGTTTAACCTGGTCACCGAGCTGGTCTCAGTGCGGACAGAATCTGTGAAAGTTTCAAATGCAGTTTCCAGGTTGAGGGAGAACTCTGGCACCATCTGCACTGAGCCCTGCAGAAATTTTTTAAAGTTATGCAAAACGTTGTTAAGAAGAAATTGGCTGACTCTTTCGAAGTCTTTTATTTTCCACGTGCTTTTTATTTTAAGCAAAATATATTGTTCCTTTCTAACTTTCTGACCACCTTAATTTTGCCTAAGAAATTTCTAGATCGACTGTGTTGATTTTTAAAAAGCAATTTCCCTTTCCTCCTATATCACATCAACTACCTCCACGGAGCCTGGAAAAGCTGGGCCTCAGGGAATTTCAGGCATGACCCTGAGGTTTGGGTCTGCGGATGCAGCCAGCCGGCGACAGGCGGACCAAGTGCGCGAGAGGGGAACACGCCAACCACAGGGCGCGGGAACGCAAGAGCTTTGCGTGAATTCAGCGAAGACTTCAGTGTGCAGCGGCATCTGTAACTTGACCGAGCAACGCATCGAGAGTCGTGGGTGATTTCGTGTCCCAGGTCTGGTTTCTGTGACCTCTCAGCTACACCACCGCGTCCATGCTGGGCTTGTGCAGACTCTGTGTACTGGGGAGCCCCTTGTTCCTGCTGACATACCACACAAGTCCCAGGGCAGGAGCCGTGGGCGTATCTGCAGGTCAGGTGGCCTTTGAACTCACAGCGAGGCATCTGAGGCTGTTTGACTGCGAGGATGGAAGGTGATTCTGGCCAAAAAAGTCCATCGTTAGGAAAGTGCAATTGCCTTCTCCTTCTAGAATGTCATTATCCTAGAATCAGGGTCTCCCAATGAAAGAGCTCTGAGCTGGTCCCGAGGACAGACCAGAGCTTTGCATTTTTGTGGGCAAATCCACTAACCTTTCTGAGCCACAGTTTCTCATCTGTGAACAGTGGCCCTGCATGGCACTCAAGGCCGTCCTCAGCTCTGGCAGGCTGTGAGGTTCCTTGGTTCTGTCCTCGAAGCTCTTGCTTCCTACTCTGAGGAAACGAAAAGGTCTGGATTTTACTTACACGTGATTTAGTTTGCAAATGCTTAGAGATTCCTTTTTCACTCCCAGACCTTTTTTAGTAAACACAAGTGAGATATATATTAAAATGTAATTTTAAGTTTGTTTGTTCTCCACAGATATGGCATTGCCTTCCAGCTAAAGGTTTTAACCAGGGTCAGACATAGCCATTATAAAAAGTCTTCATTTAATTTCAAAATAGATCTGCCTGTAGACATCACACACAGGGAAGACCTCCCACAGGAACGGCCTGGAATTGGGAAGAGGAGAAAGTCCCCGACGGAGCCTCAGAATTGCACCGTTGTGGGCTGGTGTTGTGGGCTCGCAACCCCGACAGGGACGTGTCTGCCGATATCTCTGCTCCCAAGGCAGCTTCGTCTCCTTCCCTGAGAACATGTTGTCACATCCCAGCAATTTCAGAAGCGAGACTCCTCTAGATTTAAAGTCTGGCTTCCAAGAGCACCTAAGCCCGCTGAAGGAATTATTTTCCCAGGAGTTCATGCTCCCTGAATTTCCATTTTCCACTGTTGACAGATACATTTATCCCCCAGTGGGTGAGGAACTGGCTGGGTCCTGCCAAGGGGCAGATGTTGGTGGCCATGAGGGCAGTGAGGCGGCCGGGAGGGAACACGCGTGAAAGGTCACGTGGGGTTGGTGTGTAAAGGCTGCTCCCTGAGCAGGCCGCTCGCTCGCCCCCTCCACACGCTGCCGCCTCTCCTCCCTCTGCCTGCGGTTTCAGGGTGGTTCGCTCAAATGCCTTACTCCAATGACCCAAGACAACGCCCGTGCAACCGCCCGATTTACTTGTCTGAATAGCGCGGCTGAGAGGCGCGAGATGACGTGCTTTCTTTCATGCGCCGGAGTGTAGATCCAGGCCGACTCCCCAGTCTAATTTGTTTAAGGTAATTTCTAAATGCAATGACCCAAATATTCCTTTCATCTCTCACTGAATTTCTCCACTCAGAGGAAGGACTCGGCCTTGGATAAAAGATGGGCGGCCTCCCCCGTTGCTGGCAGAGGTGGAAACGGGAGTCCAGAGAGTGTCACTTTTAACGTGTCTGTGTCCACGTCATTCACAGCGTTTCGTGCCTTCCTTTCTTCTGCTCTCACTGAACATCAACCAGAGAGTTAAACTCTCCACAGGTCCCTGCAGGGGTGACATGGGAAGCATCCCCAGGAAGGGGAGGAACCGCGTGAGCGTTTTACACAGTCCCCGAGTTGCTCACATTGGATATGTCACCTTGGGGGAGGTGCCTTGAGGACCAGGAAATGAGACATAAAGCTTTTAGGTAAAAACTCATCTTAGAAGCCCATAAAGGTCGTTTTCCCAGCCCGAGGTCAGGGACAGGCCACATGCAGGAGGCAGAGCTGGCCCTCGGTTGTTTCCGCGAGGTGGGAAATGTGAGCCTCTGGCCTTGTCCAGCAGGTGTTCCGGGTGCTGCCTGGGTGCCTCAGGCACTCGGCTGGCCTGTCCCGCCTGCCTGGTGCTGCCCCAACCTGGGGCCCCGGGGCAGGGGGCTCTCTCGGCTCGTCGTCAGGTGTGGCGGGCGAGGACCGTGTGGCTGCTCAGCTCAGCTCTGTCCGTTGTGCAGACGTGGAGGCTGTGGCCGGGAAGGCCCGGGGCAGGGAAGGGTGGAGCTGGAATCCAGCCCGTCTCACTCGGAAGCCTGTTACGTTGCTTTGCTGTGCCGCCTCCTGTTCGTGATGTTTGAATGTCCCTGAAAATGCTTTGTAAGGCATGAAGTGCAATATTAAGTTAGCGGCTAATTTGTTCAGTTATTCGTTCTGTCACCAAACAGATGGCTGAGATGAGAGGGAGGCCGGTGGCCCATGCCCCTCGCCCTCGGTGGCCTTGCATCTGAGTGCCGTGAGAGGTGTCACTGGCTGGCCTGGGGGGCTGGCCTTACTGCTAGTCTCAGGGGAGGGGTCGTCCTCCGCCCTTGCCTGGCCTTGGCTTCTGAGCGCAGCACCGCCGTGTGCCAGCTCGGGCTCCGGAGGGGCCGGTGTGTGTGTGTGTGTACTTACCTACATACATGCACACGTGCATACATGCACACGTGCATACATGCACACACGTATGTGCATGTGCTCTGACCTGCTCCAGGTGTGTGTCTAATAGTATTATTCTGTGGTATTTCCCTCATCTCAGTAGAATACCAGCCTCTAAATCCTCAATCATTCATTATTCACTCGAAGAAGGAAAGACAAATTGTCTCACTCCATGCCTACGGCGCAGACGGTCAACGTGCAGTCAGACCCACGAAGGCTTCTGTCCGATGCCGCCAAATCAGAACGCGGCAGAAAGTAAACAGAACACCCCGCTGGGGGGAGGGGCAGAGTGTACGAATATAGAGTTAGACACTTTTAAGGAATGAAGACTGCTAATAAAATATTTTATATAAAACTTTTTACTTGCAATCAGTGTCAAATACTTCAAGTGATTTGCTTGAATTTTACTAAGTCAAACTGATGTGTAGATTGTATTTGGGATATACTTGCTGCCCATCTTGTAAGAGCTCGATTTGTCACTCATGTTCCAGTCTACACCTGGCTGTAAGCAATCACCCCTCTCCCTCCATGACGTTCGCGCTTTATGTTCAGCTGTCTGAAAGCTCTGTGTGTCCTCCATGCCCCAGACGTCTCACCCGCGTCCTCCTGCCTTGTTAATGTTGCTACGACCTTGAAAGTGCCCAGGCGAGGCTCGCTCGCTGGTGGCAGGCGCCGGCCATGCCCTCCCTGCGGTCCCCTCCAGCGTGGTGGTGGTCCCCCCGACCCGGGCTCGGGGCAGCAGCTCCAGCTTCAGCAGTCGGACGTCCCTGTCCCTTGCTCTAGTTTTGCTGGAAATCGGTTCTGCAGGCTCAGGTCTGTCGGGGCAGTGGCCAGTGGGGAAAGCAGCCTCTCGCAAGGTTTTGGCTCCAAAGTTGACATAAGCAGGACCTAGAAGGTCTTATGCTCGGAGAGAGGATTTGCGAGGGGCAGCGGTGGCTTTGGGCCAGGCTTTCAAACTGGGCTTTCCTCCCACCTCTCGGACCCAGAGCAGAGAGCCGGGCTGGGGAGGGCACAGCACCCACGAGCAGATGGCCCCTGCTGCCATCCCGCAGCAGGGGCACAGTCGGAGGGGGCCTCAGTATAAACATAAGCTCATGGCTCACCTCGCTCCTCCTTCTCCAGCCCTCTGCCTCTCTAGACTGCCCGGCCCCCGGGGTCCGGCTTGCATGGAAGTCAGGTCTTCCTGGGCCACTTGCTTGGCTTCTCAGGTCAGGGATCCCTCCGAGACAATCCCCCTCAGCAAAGACCAGGTCTTCTGAGGTCCACGTTCAGGGCTGATGATCTTTGGGAACTTCCCTGAGACCAGAGCAGGGAAGAAATGGGGGACCCTGCACCCCCACTACACAATCCAATTTTCACTTGCAAGCTCGATTCAGGCTGTCCTTAAAATCCATGCCTCCTGGGCAGGCGGGAAGTGTGACCGCACACACACAATCGTCCTTCGCCGTGTTGGCCTAGACCTTCTAATGACTGTTCCGTGTCCTTCCCGTCTCTGTGTCCACCTCTGGGGAAACAGAGGGTTTCACCTCAGCTGAGTTTTCCATGTTACCTCTGAACATGCCAGCTGGGAGTCATTCCTCAGACGCATTCTGTGGTCTCCCCCGGGTAGCGTCGCGTGAGGTCGATGTGAGCGGTGCCTGTGCAGAGGCCAGGGTTGGGGACCCTGCTGCCTCCTGTTCCCGGGATCAGTCCCCTGGCATCAGAAAGGAGAGAGTGAGCCGTGACACCACCGACCGCGCTCTGGCCTGGGGAGGGACTGCGCGGGGAGAGCAGAAGCTTTGGGGTTTTGCTCATAGAGTGGCCACTGCGACTCTGAAAGGAAAGAAGCAGAAGCACGAAAGCCTCTTGTTCTGCCGCAAACACGAGGGGCCTGCTGGCGGGCGAGGGCTCTGCGTTGGCGTGCGCGCTGTGCCGTGGAGGCGGAGCCAGCTCCCCGGGGCTCCCTTCGCTGGGGAGCTGCCCCGTGGGCATGGGCCTTTCTGGTCCGAGGCGAGGACGTAGCCACGGCGTGCATGGGTTTGTTCCGCTGCGGTCCCTGGTTTGGCAACAGCCCTCCAGCTGTTGGGAAAGGCATGAGCCCACATAAATAAAAACTAGCAAAACCCCAAATTACTACGTCCAGCTGGGGCTTTCTCTCAACAGAGCCGCACCATCCCCTGGGTGTCTGCCCTGAATAAACAGAGTCCGCCGATCACTCGATCACTCTGGGCATCTCTGGCCTAAGCCTCGTATGTGAATTAAAAGGTGGCCCTGAAACTGCACACAGTTAGGAGTGGCATTTGTTTCATGGTCACTGCTCTTACGAGATCTGATCTCCAGACACTTGTAAGCCACCTGCTGTTACCTCTGGCCGGTGCGGTCCATTGCCATGATGGCAGGTGGGTGAGGGGACGGAGGGGAAGCAACGAGGCGGGACCCTGCCCAGGCCTGCTTAGGCCAGTTCTCTAGGCCTCAGATGAGTCTCCCTTGAAGGTGGCCTTCGAAGCCCTCACTGCCAGCACTTGCAGTTGACCCTTTACCTTTCACCTCACCCCCTAGATGCGATGCACACTCCTAAGCGCATGCTCAGCACCTGCCCTTCCTCCTGGCAGGGCCCTGTGTGTGCACGGGGGGCACCTGGAGCTTCTAGAAAACAGTGCTTTCCTAACAAGAGCGTGCTGCCGCGGTGGGAACAGCAGGCGCACCCCTTTCTGGGGGACTCGCCAAACCATCTCGCCTCCTAGAGGCCCCGAAGGCACCTCTCCTGCTCACTGCGGCGTCAGGCCTCGACGTGCATGGTTAGGAAGTTGGGGGGCACGTGGGCTGAGGGTTGAGAGCCCCATGTTCACGGGCCCCTTGGAGATCCCAGGATGCCACGTAGTCGGAATGGTACCACAGTTGGGTTTTAGTGAAAATATTTTAGTGACCCTGGTAGCTCTTTTGTTTGAATGCCTTGACATTTTTTACATTTCTGCCACTGTCCACCTTGGGGGTCCCTTTTCCATGACCTACGGGCTTCCTGAGCTTAATCATAAATAAACCATTGTTAAGTCCTTGGCCAATTAAAAATGGTAGCAAAACGTGCTGTCGTCCGAATTGCTAATGAAGTAGACCACCTGCCCAGGCAGGGTTTCTGTGTTACGGTCTGTGCTCCCTCCTGAAGGGGCGAGGGGGTGAGTTTTTCAACAGAACATGTATGTTTAAAAATTGATACATGTAGCTCGCCCCTTTACCCTAGGTTTTATGTATTTTTCCCCTTTGTAGGCATATTGGTGCAACACAGCATTAGTTGAATCTGTCATAAATTGTTACCTTTTATTTGATGAGGGACTATTTAATGTTTTCCCTTTCTTGTTCCTTCCAAAGCAAAAGTCAATGCAAGTAACTTTTTAATCAGCGTGCAAACATGCATATATCTGTATATCTACTAGGTAATTATATAATACCTGTTTTTATAATGCTGTATGGATAAATTGACAGTGATTTAACTGTGTGACTTTAGGAAATACTGTTACTTGCGCACTGAGAGAGATTTGCACTGTTGTAGATAAACGTGACATATATACATATGTACACATATATATATATATATTCGAAAACAACGTCAGCTCTGTGGGGTACTTGTCCCCTTGGCTGTGGGACTCCGCTGGAACTCTGAACCCACACGGGCCCTAGGATGTGAGCTTCTGATGCCACATTACAGACCGTGGAGCGGCGTGTATATTTCTGCAGAGTTATCACCTTAGATTTGTACATGCATTTTTTGCAGACTTGAACTTTGTTTTCTGAAATTAGATGCCATTTATGAAAATGTGACATAAATCAAATAAAGCATCATTATTTTCAGATTTCTACTTCTCTCTTCTTTTTGCTCTCAACAGCCCCAGCTCCGGGACCTGCGGGGGGAGTTGGGCTGGGGTCTGGCAGAGCGTCTGGGCATTTTCTCCTTATAGCCTCGGTAGAGCAGTTCCCCCTTCAGGGTTACAGTGGATTCTGATGAGTTGGGGAGAAAAGTACGAGTGACAGTAATGACGCTGTGGCCCCAGCATTTACGAGGTCACACACTTTCTCCCACCTTTCGTTGCGTGCTATCATTTAACGGTCACCATCCGAGCGAGAGAGCCACCGCCAGCCCCACTTTGCAGATGAGGAAACCAAAGCTCAGAGAAGTAAGACAGCGTGCCCGAGGCCACAGAGCGGGTCAGCGGTGGAGGCAGAATTCATACGTTGCCAGCCCAGCCGGGGAGCCAGGGCTCCTTCCCATTCCATTAAACTCCCTTCCTGGGGGAGACGGCGGTCAGGAGCTGGCAGCACAGCCGGGGTTCATGCTGTGCAGGGAGGAGCGGGGCTCCGTCCTCGTGACCCGTGAGACTTCTGCTCCCAGACCCTGTGCTAGGAGGCAAGAGGATGTGCAAACTCCGGGGGTCGGCTCTGGGGTCCTTATGCTGTCAGGGTCCCCATGAGTCCAGGTGGCACTCTGCATCCCTCACCTGGGCGTGGCCCTGCAGGTCAAGACTGTTATCCCTGTAGCAAGAAAAGCCACTGCCTGGTGACCTGGCACGCACACTGCACTGTGGCCGGCTGAAGACAACAGCGGCACTTTCTGTACTCACGGTCCACCTGAGCTCCCCACCCTTCTCCCTGCCAGCTTTGTCCCTAGATGTTACCCTACACCCCAGCCCATCCTCCAGGCACAATACCTCACCCCAGTCCACCCAGGCACACCGTGAGGTCACCCGAGTTGACAGCGGATAACAGTTGGTTCACCCCCCTGCAGCGCTCAGAGAGGGACGGGCACCTGCCCACACTCCCACACAGCCGGCTTCCTTCCCTGGCACCAAACCGCAGCTGGCACCCCAGACCAGAGGCACAGGGCTGCCACTCTTACCTTTGCAGCTGTGTGGCGTGCCATCGTCGGAGTGTTCCGGAATCCTTCCTTGTCCTTCTGACACATGCTGAGGTCGTGTCTACGAGAGGCCATGCTTTAATCTGAAAATTTGGCAAACATCCTCATACATACATTCTTACGACTGAGAATTCGAGCCACAGAAGCCTTTCTGGAAACCCAGATCTAAAGTGTAAAAGAGCACACTGAGAAGCCTCTACCTGCGTGCGGCCTGCAGCCCTGCCGCGAGCCACCCCTCACTCCTACAGTGCCTCGAGGGGACTTCAGGACATCCACGCAGCTCGGACATTCTGCCTCCGACCCTCTGGCCTCTGGGCTAAACCTGCTGTGGCAGGAACCCAGGGAGCTGGTGGCCCCAGTGCTGCCCACGATCTACCACGGCACCCACAAGGGGCCACTCCTGCCAGGCCGGGACTCCGCAGAGGGCACTTGGCTCTGGGGACCCTCCATGGGCGTTGGAGACTTCGTCCAAACCACACTGTGGCCAGAGGCTCTTCCTGCCTGTTCTGTGCGTGGGTGTCACCAGCCCTGTTCCCCCTTCTCCTTCACAGGGGCTCCCAGGTGTGTCTGTCGCTCACCTGAGCCTGTATCAGTGCCTAAGTGTGAAGCAAAAATCCCCCTCTCTGTGCCGTTGAAAGCTGGGGAATTCTCAGGGTAGAGCGAGGAACGCAAGTGAATATCTAACGTATTCTGGAGCCGCACTCCTCATCACTAGTGCAAGGGCCGGGGAAGCCCCCACTTCTCTCCCCTCCACCAGCAGCAAACGCCGGCAGAGAGGGAGCCCAACCATGTTCCAGCTTCTTCTTCAAAGTTCTTATTCCATGGGTTCTGGAAGGTTCTGGAAACATCCAAGACATTTCCACGTTAGTGATGAAGGTATTTGATATCAGAATGATTCCTGGACCCCATGGATCACAACCACTATTCAAATTCACCCTGACCACTGGGGGACACCACCCAGGAGGCGGGAAGGCCACACGAGCTCTGGCAGGTGGTGTCACTGATGCCCAGCACTGAAGCCCACCACTGAGCCCTGCATCACCTGCAGCCCAGGCCAGGCAGCCAGTACGTCCCAGGCCTGACCTGGGCGAGGGCACAGGGGGCACCTCTGGTGGGGGAACTGCATGGAGCCCACACCTGGGATTAGACTCAACCACAGGGAGAAAGGGAACGAGAAAGACAAGTTTCCTATGACGACACTTTCCCTTAGCGAGCAGAGAGGGGTGGGCAGTTTGTAGCCGCAGCACCGAGGTAGCTTTGCGCACTGTCGGGCCTCTTGGTCTTGGACCTCGCACCTTGGCACAGGTGGATGCCAGGCTTTCCTGGAGCCAGAACTCAGCCCCTTTCAGAAGTTACCAGGGAGGAAAGGAAGAGAGGGAGGCAGGGAGGGAAGGCCTGGGGCTCCAGGAAGCAGCCAAGCCCCCCGAGGGCAGCCCTGCCACCCCAGGGCCACGGGACCCCAAGGCCTCGGTGCCGCTGCCGCTGGGTCCCCCATCAGGGCACGCCCCAGACAGGCTGGAGGGTAAACACCAGCACCGTGCCCTCCTTTGACCTGAGACCCCGTGGGCTCTGGGTGGGGGCAGGAAGGCCCTGGCGGCCTGGCTCAGGTTGGGCGGGCCGGGTGGTGCCCCCTCCCCACACCCCAGCTTCTCCTGCTGCCCTGCCCCAGCAGCTGTGGGAATATCGGGAAGAAATGATTGTCTTAGAGAGGGGGAGGGGGAGGGGTGGCTGGTTGGGGGGTCAAAGGTGCAGGCTGATGGGGTGGTGTGCACTGAAGAGTCTGCGACCCCCTCCCTGGACTGGTGACCCTCCCCTGTCAGGCCAGAGAGGAGGGGGGAGGGGGCTTTGGGGGGTGCGGCTGTCCGGGGAGAGCCAGAGAAACATATGTCAATGTTTGGCCTCTTTTCTGTTCAAAAGACACGGTCCAGGATTAAAATAGAAAAGATGGGAAAAGGCACTGACTGGGGCAGGCGGGGTCTCCTCTGGGACCCCCCAGCTGGGAACCGTGCCGCAGGCGGCAAGAGAGCCTGGCTAGGAGGCCCCCACGCAGCCCAATGCCCTCCCTGCTTTATGCCAACGACTTCATGAGACACATACTCAATGCGCATGCCCACACACAATTCTGGAAAATAAATATGCATGATACATTATAAAAATATGAGAAATAAAGGAAAGGAATACCTAACGATACTGAGTGTGCTCGTGCTCCAGATGACTGCACCACAGGACGGAATGAAGGGGTGCAGGACTTGAATCCCGGTGGATGGGCCCCCGCGAATGCAGCAGACCCGGGCATGCTGAGCGGGCGACTCACTTGCCACCAGGGGCATTGACGTTTGAAATAAACAACTCGGCTAAAGCTCCAGACTAAATAAATGCAGTCTTCCCTTGGTTTATACAGTACGCATTCCTGGAAAATTTGGGTATGTTCAAACCATGCAAAACAAAAAATGACGACGACAAAAACAACTTTGTGTTAAGATGTAAAACAGAAGTCAACTCTGGGCTCAAATCTTCATGACCAGGTTTGAGTCACCGCAAGTGTCCAACGGGACACTGGAATGTCCATCGGGTGGAGGCAGTGATCTGCATGGGACACTCAAGGACGTCGAGACTCCAGCCATCTCTGGCCTGTGTCCACTCGATGCCCCGTTGCTATGACACTCAGAAACAGCCCACAGAGTGCCGAGCATCCCTGTGGCAGGACAGCTCCACTGGGGATCCCTGGTTTAGATCACGTGTCCCGGGCCCCGATCGTCCCCACTGAGCCCTGGATGGGGCACAGACATGGGTTTGCAGGTGGAACAGAAGCCACTTTGACTATACCTGGCCAATGTCCCACCAGGGACCACAGGAACATGTGTGCAGTCGTGGTTGGGCTCAGTGACTCGGCAAAGAGAAACACCACACACCAAGGGGCATCCAAACACGAGGGTGCAGAAAGGATTCACAGTAGGAGCCGGGCTTGCCTCGTGTGCTTTGGGGGAGGTTCAAGGAGATGGGCTTTGCCCAGCATTGGGTGCTGTCAGGAAGCGAGGGTAGGTCTGAGTTTGGGTATTTTGATTTTTATCATACCTGGTAGGTGCCAGGTGTGCTGGGATTGGTGGGGAGTGCGGTCACTCTCAGTAGCCAGCAGAGGGCGCTGCCTGCTCTCTTTCCGGTGTGGGCAATGTCCACGTGGTCTGTTCACACTGGTGGTGGGTGGGCTTGTTTGGTCTTGCTCCATCCCATGGAGGTGACTGTTCCAACACCGGCATTCTGTGGTCTCTTATGGGAATCCCACAGGCCCCCTGTGGGTGCCAACAGGGGCACTGCTCTGTTTCTTACAACATAAACCCCACCTGGGTCTAAACTCCAGTGTCCCCACAGTAAGTGAGGGAGAGAAACAGAGGCAGGTGGGAGGGCACCAGGAACAGGGAGAAGCGTGTGGGTCCTTCCCAGGGTCATTCTGGGACCCCAGGAAGAGGAGACACCTCCTGGATGACCCCAGCCTAGAGACAGTCCCAGGGAGAGGGGCCGTGTATGGACGTCCACCCTACGGAGACAGCAGAACCTGAACTTGGTTGAGCACCAGACGGTGACTAGATTTGATTTTCTTCTGAGAACTTCAGAGAGAGAGAGACACTGGGCTACAATAAACATGAAAGTTACAATTTAGCACACCACAGCTCATAACCAGGAAATTCGGACCTACCACAAATAGGTGAAGATAACCACTTTGGAATTTGGTTTTGCATTTTATTAATGCATGGTGTGTGGTTCATTAACCTGGTTTCACAATTCCGAGAGAGTCCGGAAGGGTTTGGGCACGTTCCCTCTCCTAAATCAGCAAAAGCTGACCTCCCAGGTGTCGGGGAAGCAAGGACAGGGGAACTGCCCGGCTCAGGCCCAGGGGGCAGCAAGTGCTCAGGGGTCCAGGGCCGGGGGCCCCCCACTGCCTCCGGGACATCAGTTCAACATGGCCAGCCTGGGCGCTGCTGATCCTGTCACGAGGATTTATTTTCCAAACCACTGTGACCCTCATTCTCTTCTTCTCTGGGACTTCCTTAGGCCTGCATACCTGGTGCTGAACATCACGTCACACCTGGTGCAGTGAGACCTTTGGGACTCAGGGCGCAACCCCCGCTGGGCGCCCCCGCTGGAGGGCTGCCTCCCTCCCTCCCCTAGTGGCCGGGATTGGGGCAAGGCGAGTGCAGCCCTCACCTCGGATGGACCTGCAAGGGGCGCTGGAAAACTCAGCACTCAAGATAAATATGTTAATGAAACATTTAAAATCAAAGCAACAGAGAAAGGGAATGATGAATAAAACATCAAAAGTTTAAATAAAGACAAGGTCCGACCCTGAACTCGAACGATTCTGCCCCACTGGCCTCACCCTAATTCCAGCCCAGCTCTAATATAATGAAACTTTATTCATAAACACAGGTGAGCAGTCTTGCAGGACTCATGTGGTTTGCTGATTGGGCTTTTTAAAATATTGCATAAAATATTGCTTCTCTCAGTTGCTGAGTCTTTGGGCAACCCCTTAAATTTCGTGTTTAGGACGTGTGTGTCACCCTCCTCGCCAGAGCCCTGTCCCTGTCCCCGGGTCCGCCATTCTGGCTGCCGTGATATGGGAACTCACATGGCTTTGGGAAAGAGCCTTGGCAATGTGGCCTGGAGAGGCTCCTAACCCCAGCAGATGTCCCCAGACGTCTGTGGTCCTCTTGGCCCCAAGGCTGTGTGGAGAAAAGGTAGCCACAGGTTTTGCTTATGTCATTTTTGGCACAAGCGGGCAGCCGGGGTCAGCGTCCCTGGCAATAGGTGCATCTCTCAGGATCTGCCCAGGCCGTCCTGGCTGCTTCGTCCCAACAGCGCTATTTGCTCATCTCTGGACAGACCAGGTGGGTTGAGGTGCAGCCACCAAGAAGACATGGGCTCAGGAAGGTCGGCGGGATGGACAAAGAGGGTGTGTTCTGGAAGATTCCCTCTTGCAGGGTGTAGGGTGGTGAGCCCGCTGTAGACCACTAGCTGGAGGGGGTCGCCAGGACCCCCAGGCAGGGACTGGCTTCTGACCTCAGGCAGCGGACACGAGGAGAGTGATGCGCCAACCACAGGGGATCGCGGGCTTCCAGCACAACCTCCCAGGACGAGCCTGTCACTCTACTCTTTCTCACATGGTAGCGAGCTCAAGCCACCACATGCAGGGCAGCAAGAACAGCGGTGAGACCACCAGGATGCTCGTGATGCACCGTCCTGTCTACGGAAGGGACAGGCCCGGGCAGAGGGGTGGAACAGCTCTCCAGGCGGGGCCACCCAGCGGGGCTCTGGGAGAGCTTCCTCTCCAGGTGTCGGGGCAGGTGAGAGCACAGGGAGGGGGTGTCCGCAGTGACAGCAGTGCCCGGGGATGCAGGGGCAGGCAAGGAATCATTTGGAAGTGCAGCTGGAGGACCGCGGGGAGGCTGCAGAGTCCTCGTCCTAGGGGCAAGGCCGTGGGCAGTTAGCAAGGGAGGAAGCAGCACCCAGTCATTGTCCTGGGCCGTGGCAGTGTGGCCCGAGGCTGAGGCCTGGGGCCCATGACCCGCCTCCCTCAGCCCTTAAAGGCTGGGCCTGGTCTGGGAGGGAGGGGTGCAGGGGTCCAGCCAGGAGGACTTGCTGGGGGGAGAGGACAGGGCCGGGCGGCAGGTCTCAGACAGGGGAGGCCACGCTTGGAGCACACGCCCAGGGCTGGAAAGCTCCCTGCGGGGCGTTAGAAGGGACACCAAGGGCTTTGAATCCAGAGATGGAGACATCCTGACACGGTCCCCTCTCAGCAGGGGCTTTTGTGAAAAAGGCTTTTTCCTTATCTGTAGAACAAGGGCTGCAATATCTCACTTCCGGGCGCGTCGTGAGCTCCAGGGACCAGGCCCCAGGTGAAGCTCAGGGACCAGGGCTGTCGTTTTCAGGGAGCGGGTGTCTCTCTTCCAGCGGGAGAAATGGCTCAGACCAGGAGACCCACCTCCTCGAGCTGCCCTCTGCCGCTGGGCGGAATGGGTATCTGGCCTTCAGAGAGCCCCCCCAGCAGAAGCCACTGGGGAGGCTCCACCAGAAACAGTCCTGGTGTGAGTGGAGAGTGACCTGCCCCAGAAAGTGGTGTGCGTGGGGGACACTCAGACCCAGAGGTGGGTTCAGACTCCATGAGGGCCTGAGACGGGATCCTCAGTGACACTAATTTATTCATACAGCTGCACCCATTTTCATAAAACATAGAAAATAAAAGGCCACCCAAGGCGACACAGGTGTCAAACTTGGTTTGCAAACAAATACCAAAAAGGGACCAGTTTGTAAGATGATTTTACTGGCTGAAGCTCTTCACCATGAAAAACATTCATGATTTTTTAAAACTTATATTTAAAATGTATTTTCTCAGCTCACACAAGGAAGTGGCCACTTATGAGGTTCCTGCCGTCCCCAGGCCTGAGACCTGGTGCAGCCTGGGGATTATTTCCTGCCCTTGAGGCCGGGGCAGACTCCCTCCTGGGAGATGTGGTGACACCCTCCGGCCACCCCCAGCTGGGAAATGCTGGGAAAGGACCGAGTGCGACGCGGTGGAAAGAAAACACAACAGCGGAAAGCCTCAGGAACGAGGAGCCGTCCTGGTGCTGAGCATGGGGTCTTTATTCTCTAAGGCGTCAGCCCCAGACACTAACTCGCAGCAGAAGACCCTCCAGGAGCAGAGGGACAGAAAGGTGGGGCAGCGGGCAGGGTGCTCAGAGCATGGAGCCTCGTGTCCCAGGGCGCTGGGGGCAGCAGGTGGCATTCAGAATGTGCATTCTGGAAACAGAGCAGAGGCGTCATTGTCATCCTGAGCAGTCTCACCTGCCCCCCCACCACCACCAGCTGTCTGGCCTTGAGGGTCCAGGCAGGCTCCACCGTCGGCCTGGCGCTGCCTTCTCCCCCAGCCCCCACCGCAGGGGAGAATAACCCGGTACGCCAGGGACCTTTCCCCACCTCGGACCACCAGGTGAGATGACAGAGCCCGGGGGAGGCCAAGAGTCAACAGGCAACTCCCTCCCGGTCCTGGAGCACCCCCAGACCCCCACCCCGGCTTTGCTGGGCACGGCAGGGGCCTCCAGCATTGATCGGGGAGCCGGGTCAGCTGGAACTTGACCTCCCCTTGTTACCCTGGGACGAAGGCAAGAGTGGCCCCTTTGGGTGCTGCAGCCAGGAAGGAGCCTCACGTAGGCCCATCCTTGGAAGCTGAGCTTGCACCTGGACACGCCAGACAGCTCCTAGCGGACTGCCCCGCTCAAGCCACCGTGCGCCTGCCCAGGCGCAGCCGACAGCAGCCGCAGTGCACGCGGCCCCTCCCAGAGAGCGGGGGAGGAGGGGCAGGATGGGGATGGGGGTGTGGAGAGGTGCCACCGCCCGCCTGCCATCTGCTGCGGGCATGTCACAGATGACAAGGACTCTGGGTGGTAGGTTCGTGGACAACAGTCTGCGAAATCAGCCCAGCTCTCCAAACCTGTATTTTCCATTTCTCTCAAGAATAGTTTTTAAACCAGCTCCCTCTACATAACGCCTTAGCTTTGAGCATCTTTTTGAAACAGCTGCTTTTGTGTTTTACACAAAGGGGACAGAAGAGGACGGCCACTGTCCTGGGCATGAAGACTGCCGTGAGGCCCATCTAGTGGCAGTGCAGGTGCTGGGCGTCCGCCAACGGAGAGCCCGGGCATGTGCGGCTTCCTGGGGGCCCAGAAAGGCCAGGACCTCCAGGGACACCAGGCCACGTGTAGCAGGCCCCAGGCCACACTGCTGCCGGGCTCGGGCTTACCTGTTTCCTGCAAAGGCTTGAAGCACCAGGGCACCTCCGGGATGCTGGAGTCAAAGCAGCAGCCCCGGCTGTTGCACTGCTCGGGGGTGACCTCGGGGTAGCCGCAGTCCACCCTGTCCTTGGCCGGCACGACACACTGGGTTGCCGCTGTCCCAAACAAAGCCCAGTCAGCCCCAGAGCCTTACCGGGTTGACGCTGGTGTGCACACTTCATTCTGCAAGTTTGCGCCCCTCACCCGATGTTCCCACGTTCAAAGGATGGCAATAGCCCCGCCCCTAGGAGGATCAGCTTTCCATGCAAATATTTAGAGAAACGTCCTGTTAAATGCTCAACTCAGGGAAGCTGGCCATCGGCCTGGGTGTCTCTCCCCCTTGGCATGCTCTTATCGCCTTGTCAGGAAGTCAAACACGGGCCTGGGTCCAGCTGGCAGGGGCCCTAGGAGTCCAGGGTCCCCTGAACCGGGAAACGAAGTTCCCCTTCATTGCTGGATCACTGAAAACCGGCCCCTTGTTCTAAATGAACAGCGCAGCGGGAGGCGAACGCCCTGTAGGGAAAAGCCCCACGCAGGCAACTTTTTATTTCCTTCCCGTATCTCCCCGTCTGCGAGTTGTTGAGCTCGTCACATCTTCCCTGTGCATCCCTCAGTCTCCTGTACTCGTGTTCCGAGCAAGCCTGTGTGTCACTCTGTGCAGCCAGAGTCCACTGTGTCTTGTTAGCTAATGGGATTTTTCCTTAGGAAAATGGAAATCACAAGAAATCTCTTAAATTCTCCCCTGTCGCTGCCAGTCCCTGATTCCGTATCCTAGTGGTCCCCACACTTTCCTTGCATTGGAATCGGCCAGGGATCTTTGAAACCTGCTGCTGCCTGGATCCCCCCGAAGACTTCTGGATTAACTGTCGTCCCTGGCGTTGGGGTTTTTCAAAGCTCTGCCAAGTGTGGGCACCGCTGCCCTCCGCCCTGCTCAGTGGACAACCAGGAAAGAGCCGCACCCCAATTCCTCCAAGCAAGGGTTCAGGAAACAGCCGCGGCCCACCCAGAGCAGCAGTGCAATGGCTAGAGTGACAACTGTTTATACACACTGAAAATGTTCTGGAAGTGATCGTTCTCTCATCTGTCCTTCTGATTTGCTCTGTAAATGTGCAAAAACGATGTATAAAAACCTAGATTGCAATTCGGAAATCTCTGGGAAAGAAGGCTGTGGGATGGCAGGGGATGGGCCTGGGTACGAACCCCGATTTCAACCCTGCCCAGGAGGACTGCCTTAGGGAAGTCAATAACTTTCTCCGAGCCTCGGTTTCCTTGTCTGTGGCACGGGCACAGCAGGACCCCCGGTGCAGGGCAATCGGAGAGAAAGTGCGCATCCGACACGTGCCAATTGTTACGTGAACGTGGGAGCTCATCCATTTTCCCACCGAGAGCCCCCGCCTGGACCGCCCGCGCCCCTCCCTCGTCCCCTCTGCCCGCCCCTGGGGAGGCCGGGGCAGTACTCACACAGTCCGACGTACTCCTCGGCCCTGCCGGAGGGCACCGAGGCCAGCACCAGCACCAGCAGGCAGAGGGCTCTGGCCTCCATGGCGACAGACGGGCTCTGAGGACCGGCTGCTCGGAGGATCTGCGCCAGGAGAGTCATTTATACCCCGGTGTTTGCACAGCTGCTCTGGACCGTGTGCGTGTGCGTGTGTGTGTGTGTGTGTGTGTGTGTGTGCATGGTTTCTCCCTCCGCCTCCAGCTTCTCCCGCATGGGACTGTCACACACCCGACAGTCCTGACCCCGCTGCCTTGGTAGCCAGCAAGCAGCGGTGGCGGATTCCAATCCGGGTTAATGTTCCCCTGCTGGCGGGTGGGCTTGTGTTGGAAAAAGGATAAAGGCTGTGCCACCCAGCCAGGACCACGCAGAAGACCCCGGCTCAGTGACGAGAGTTCCCCAGGCCACCGAACCCCAGGTCGGCCTCAGATACCGGGAAAACTGAGGAGCCGCGGGTCAGGGGTGTTGTCTCCCTCACACGTCCTGAAAGGTGGGGACTCCTTCGCTTTCTCTTTTGCTTTTTTCCCAACCAAAAAAAAATTATTAACTACATTTTAACAAATGTATGAAATAAATGTCTTCAATGCATTTTAATAATAACGTGATACACACATTTGGTTTTTCTTTTTCTATTTCAGCATATTATAGGGGTACAGATGTTTAGGTTACGTATGTTGCCCTCGCCCCCCCCCCAAGTCCGAGTTTCAAGTGTGTCCATCCCTCGGATGGTGCGCATCGCACTCTTTGTGTATGCAAATACCCGTCCCCTCCTCCCCCTCCCCCCCTTCCCCCTCACACATTGGGTTTTTAAAATCAAACAGTACAAGACTCTCCTGTCCAGAGGCATCCGTTTTTGACCCTTTCTGAGGCATCCTGCCAGAAATTTCTCTCCAGAGCTAAACACATTTTCACACAAATGGGAACTGACTATAGGTCTTTGCCTGGTTTGCTTTTATCCTTAAAGAAGGATGTATCTTGGAAATTGTTTCACAGCAGCATACCTAGATGAGACGGGAACAATTAGACCCATTTCCCAGAGGAAGAAACTAAGGCTCGACGTTTCGGGTGCCTGCAGAGGTAGCCCCGGCAGCCCCACTGCAGCTGGGGTTCCACCCACTTCTGTGGGACTCGAACTCAGCTCTGGGTGTCGGCAGCCACCTCCCACGGAGTTCTCGGCTGGCACAGGGCAGGAGACCAATCTCATTCCCGGGAAAACATCGCATCCTACTTTTATTGTGTTCTCTGTTTCTGTACCAACAGGGGCATCCAATGTTACCCACAGACTTCCAGAACCTCCATTTGAAGAGCTGCAGGGTGCAACCTTTCACCTCAGGAACTTGTGGTCATTGGCACATATATGTAAGTGAGCATGGATCACAGGCCAGGCCCTCAGGCACCAGGAAGACCCTCTGACCTCAGAGCCCACAGGCTAGTGAGGGGGAACCAGCTTTAAAGCATAAATTGTGGTGCAGTACCATAAGAGCTGGCAGGTTGGGGTGAAACCTGACAGGGTCTTGAGGGATGAGTAGGAGTTCACCAGGCGGGTGTAAGTCAGAAGGGCACTTTAGTTAAGGCCACAGCACTCCCTACTTGGCACTACTAACTCACTACCCACAGAAAACAGAGTCAGTGTGGCATGTGTAGGGTTATGTGATCCAGGACACCTCTCAGCTCCCTGATACTGTCACTCTTGGTTATTCACGCCAGCAGAGACTCAGGCTGAGGAAGGAGGTACAAAGTCATTCTGGGGCCACACGCTCCCAGCAGCGTCCTGCTGACCAGCTGTCACTCGCTCTGTGCCCGCCTTGGATGCAGGCCCCCTCCCTCTGCACAGAATTTCCTCCCGCCTTTCGGGCGTGGGCTGGCAGGCCTCTGCTGAGTAGTCAAGACCCGAACGCAGAAGCCTTCAGGAGGCAAACACAGTGACCGATGCAGCGATGCTCCTGCCTTTTGACACACAGTCCACTGAGGACAAACTGGGTGTGCGGGGGGACTAGGAGAGTGCAGTTGTCACACACCAAGTGCGGAACAGGAAGGGTTAGAAAACAGAGTGACCCAGTGTGCTCGGGATGGAAGGCGTTGGCCCTAAGGGTCCCCTCCCGGACCCCGGGTCTCTGGTGCGAATGAACACTGGGCCAGTCCCCTCCGACCACCTACGAGGAGGACGTGTGACAGCCCCTGGTAGGAGACAATGTCTAGCTCAAAGAACACTTCCTGACATTTTAGCCACTCACCTTGGGAAGCCGCCACGAAGCCCTCTAAATCCAGAGCATCTGGGTTTGGGACTATCACAGCAGTCCCACGTGCAAGGGACAAGGAAAGGTTCCCAGGAACGCACGGACCTGTGACCAGAGGTAACACTGCTCCTTACTGTGCCCCTGACCGACAGCCTTTTGCACCAGATGGGCCCTTCTCAAGCAGCCAGACCAGCTCCACCAGGAAACAGCCGGGAGGCGGCTGAGAGGCCCTCGCCCAGCTGTGGCTGGTGCAAGTGGAGGCCTGGGAGTCACCTTACCTCCTGGGTGACAAGCGCCAGCCTGCAGCTCTGCACTAAGCGTGTCCTAGGAGGACGGTGGGGAAGGGCCTCTTGTCCCAGACCCGGGTTTATCGCATGCGGTTCTCACAGACAGCCCCTGCAGGTGGAGTGCAGGCTACTGGCTACGACAGCCCCGGACAGCACGGGGGACCCCGGGGGAGCCAGAGCCACCCCCCAGCCAAGCCGGGCAAGCCCCTGCTGCGCTTAGGCTTCAGACTCTGACCTGGGAATCAAGCTCTCGCCACTGAGTGATTTCCAAGGAATGTCCCCCGCCTCCCCAGTTCATGTTTTTCCTGGAACCTCGGAATGTGACCTTATTTTGAAATAGCATTGTTGCTGATAAAATTAGTGAAACTAAGATAAGGTCAAAATGGAGCAGGGTGAGCCCTAAATCTAATCGGACCGGTGTCTTTATAAGAAGAGGAGAGGCACAGACACACCCAGAGGGAGGGTGATGTCAGCACAGACGCGCAGGGAGCGGGCCACCTGGTGTGGACACAGGGACCACAGCGATGCGTCTTCAAGCTGCTGGCACCAAGGATCACGGACAACACCAACCTGGAAGAGGCCAGGACGGATCTCTCCTCGAGCCTTCTGGGGGAGCACAGCCCTGCCGACACCTTAACCTTGGACTTCTGGCCCCCAGACCATGAGAGAATAAATTTCTGTTGTTTAACGCACCCAGTCTGTGGCTCTTGTCATAGCAGCCCCGGGACACTGGCACTTTCTGGTGTGAGGGGAGGGGGAGATCCCAACATCTTGTCTCACGGTGACCGCTCCCTCCCCACTGGGGAGCTGGACAGGCCCTGCCCCAGAGGACCCTGAGTCCCCTCTGCCAGCTGGCGGCCTCCCTCCCGTCCCACACCCTCCCCAGGCCCTGGCCTTTGTCTTCCCGGTGCCCTGACTGCCGGTCTCCATGAATCACTGGCTGTGATCAATCGCCGTGTTTGCTGGGTCCCGTCCCACGCCCCACATGCCACCAGAGTAGTCCCCGCAGAGCCTCCTCCAATTTCCTTGTCCCCGGGAGGCTAAGACAACACCGGGCCAGCTTCCTGTTGGGGCCCGGACTGGGGCTCTGCACAGAGGGGGCAGGACAGATGGCAGCCTGTGCCCAGGGCACAGCCCGATAGGGGAGACCGTGTAATAAGCTGTCAAACCAGGACGCTTCCAGATGGGTTAGTGGGGTGCCAGCAGCACTTATGCCAGGACAGCAGGTGTGAGCGGGGCTCGTCCCAGGCAAACTGGGACCCGGACCACCTGCCGAGAGGCATGCCGCAAGCCCCCTCCCCGCGTTGC
This sequence comes from Indri indri, assembly GCA_004363605.1. Taxonomy (NCBI): domain Eukaryota; kingdom Metazoa; phylum Chordata; class Mammalia; order Primates; family Indriidae; genus Indri; species Indri indri. The sequence goes on from RJWJ010001967.1 coordinate 91,783, forward strand.
AGTCACTTCCTGAATCCGACTTGATCGCTGTGGGTCCCAGACAGAGGAGGACACAGGCGCACTCCGCTCTGGAAACAAAGATGCAGCCAAGCAACCCCACGCCAGTGTGACGTACTCTGTCACACTCCGACATACATGGTCGTGTACTGATGGGACAGGTGTGTGGGCGCGTGCGTGTGTCTGGCCCTATAACCCGGCAGGGAGCTGAGCCACCACGCAGGGCTCGTGGCATCACACCATTAAGTGTCTTTGTCTCCCGTTCTGTGGGGACTGGTTCTTCCCCTTTTGGAAAGAAAAGTCAGGTGACCCTATGACTCTAAAGTCACAAAACACAGTTGTCATTCAGGAACGGGAGTGTCCAGTTCCGTGTGATAATCAAAATTCTGAACTTGATTTGCAGTTAAATATTTTCACTTGATGGTATGGGGGAACAAGTGGCAGTTGTCGGCGTGATAGTGGCGCTGTGCGCTCATGGGGGTGTGTCCGTAAGTCTGCGGCTCGCAGATGGACGCGTGTGTTTACATACAGATACTCTTATCTCTTTGAGATAGGCACTGAAATACCGTGTCGCAACCTGTGGGATTCCCTTCGAGCTACTTCAAGAGGGAGAGGCGGAGGGGGTGAGTGCAGATAAAGCGGGACCGGCCATCAGCTGATGATCGTTGGCACTAATTGATGGGCACGCGGGGGTTCGTTATACTGCCGTCTCTGCTTTAACATGTGTTCGGAATTCGCCATAATGAAGATGCTGAACCTCCTGCCCTCGCCCAGCCTGCTGCTACCCGGGCAGGAACACCGGCCGGGCAGGGGAAGGCCGAGGGGAGGACAGGGTAATGGAAGCTCTTCCGGTGTTTCCCAGGCTGGCTCCACGCTCCTGGGCCCAGCAGGTGCTGAAACAAGCTCCCTATCTCAGTGCTGCTTTCGGGGGCCCCTCAGACATCCCCACCTGCAGACCCTCTAAGGCTGGGGCTGCATTTTCTGCTAGCTCGTCAATTTCTCCTCCCCGCCCCGGAAATGTGGTGGTGTCTTCAGCGTCTCTGAGACGACGCCTGTTCACACCTCGAGTGTCTCTTCTGCACAAGACCAGGGACGACTGGCATCGTTGTCTCGTATCCCATGACTTAGCTCTGGTTCCCTGGAAACATTCCTCCATCCTGCACACCCACACACCCTGGAATGCAGGAAGGCCCCGACGGCGCGTCCTGCTCCCTGCCGGAGACTGCGTTCTCGAGAACTGGAACCTGGAACCTCCAATCAGGCGGACGCGTGCCCAGCGCTCTCAGTGGCCCCACTAACACCTTACTCGGGAGACTTGACACTGGAGGCAGATGTGCCCACCCCTGCCCCTCGAGGCAAGACGGCAGTAGGGGGGACTCCCAGCACGTCCACAGCTCTCCAAAAATTCTCACACATCATTTTCTCCAACATTCTCTTCTCTTAAACTTTTAGTAGCCTCAGCATAGGAAAAATATTTAAGAATCATCTAACAATCCTTATCCAGTTTTTTTTTTTTTTTTAACATTTCATGGTCTGTCTTCTCACTTTGAAACGTGGCAGCTACTGTTGACCGGTGTGTCAGCTAAGCTTCCACCCTGACACCAGGAGCAGGAGGAGCAACAGGAGTGTTACAACTGTGTACGTTCCTGGATTCCGTATTTAGTATGAAACCCAGAGACAGAGGTCTAAATGGGTTTCCTGAGGGCCTCTAATGGGCAGGTCACTGTGGCAGACTCTGGTGAGAGGGAACAAAGGCGAAAACTGTGCGGTTCCTTCCCACGAGGGACGTTAGAGCAGAGTGGGGGACTGGGCAAGGGGACAAATTGTGGACTTTGCTGGGGACCTGAAAGACTAACCAAATAAATACAGGTGCCTATTCATAGATGAGAAGGCCACACATTCCGCAGGTGGAGAGTTTTTCAAAATAAACATTATATTCAACACATTTACTATCAAAGTCTCAACAGGAGATTTTTATAAAGCATCACAAATTGACTTTAAGTTTCTATGGAAAGGTGAAGACCCAAAAGCATCCAGCAAAATAAAGAATGAGCACTGGAAAAAGGAAGAGAAAACTCAGAAGGCACCTACCCTACCAGGTATTAAGACTGATTACAAACCTGCGTGTGGAAAGCAGGGAACATCGGCGCAGGGATAGAACCAAACAACTGAAGCAGAAAAGAAAGGCCAGAAATAGATCCACTTAATAAGGACATGTGGATGATAGCAGAGATATATCTCATCAGTGGGGAAACAGAGGACAATTGAATAAATGGTACCAGGATAATCAGTTATCCATATTTTAAAAAGACAAATTTAGATCCTTACCTAACAGCACTAAGGTATTTTTAATTACATACATTGAAAAAGGAAAATTTAGATCCACGACTTAACAACCCATTAACAAATTTCCAGATAAATTAAAGGCCCAAAGTGACAAATAAAAATGTAAGGCACTAAAAAGAAGTGTAGACGGCCAACTAACCCATCCCAGACCCAGCCCTCCTGGATGTAGCAGTGAAAACTCTGGAAAATACACAAAACAATGACCCGGTGGCGCTGGAGAGTGCAGAATGCACAAAACAAAATGACCCTGTGAGATCCTGGAGGGGAGTTGGCATTCGGAAGAAGGAAGGTGAACGGTGTGAATGTATCATATTTATCGACTTTTGCTCGAGAGTAGGTCAAAGTGGGAACCATATAGTTGTGGCTAAAACTCCAGTAGAAATCTGCGATCTTTCTAGCCGTTCTTTCTCAGCGTACTGCGAACGGGGAAAATCCAGCTGCTAGAAAGTGAAGGAGGAACTCCAGGAAGGAGAGCGCCAAAGAGTAAAAGCTACAAATTCTGTGTAAAAACGCCTTCCGAATTCCTGTGGACCCATGAAGCACGCGTGTATGGCACAGACTGCGGCTAAAGATGAAAGAACTGAACTGAAGTTTGAATGCTGCCCAAGAGGCAGGGTTTGAAGTGTGAATCCAACTGAGCAAGTTGCCTGCCTGTTAACACAAACCAATGAGACAAACAAGCAAACATAATACTCTTCAAAGGAATCTAGCAGAATCTACAGTCCCTACAACATAACAATATAATGTCCTGGATACAATTCAAAATTACTAAGCACACAAAGAAACAGGAATGTGTCATCCATTAGAAAGAGAAAAAACAATCACCCTGAGATGACCCAGATGTTGTAATTATCAGACAAAGATTTAAAAATAGTTATTATAAGTATGCTTGAGGAAATAAAGAAATATGTGTTCATAATGTATGAGAAAATAGAAAAGCAAAAGAAATAAAAAAAGAAAACTGCATAAAAATAACCAAATAGAAATTCTAGAACTGAAAAATCTGTGTGTGAAATAAATCTGTGTGTGAATATAGATTACGTAAATAATAAATAAATGAGTAAATAAATAAATAATAAAAATATATGTGAAATTAAAACTTATTCTATGGTCTTAGAAACAGAATGAAGGTGACAGAGGAGAGAGGAAAGAGCCAATTAATACAAAGATAGAGTAACATAAATTATCCAATTTGAAGAGCAGAGAAAACAAAAGGTTCAGAAAATGAACAAAGTCCCATAGACCTACGGGACAATGTCAAAAGGTCTAACAGAATGACATAGGGGGAAAAAAAGAGAAAAAATTAACAAGATAATAAATAAATTGAAAAGATAAAAAAATTGATAAGCCTCTAACTAGGCTGATCAGGAATAAAAAAGAGGACATAAATTGCCAACGTCAGGAATGGAAGATGGGCTATTGCTAGCATCCTACAGACGTTAAAAGGATAATTAGATAATATTTAGAACAATGCAATACTAACAAATTTGACATGAAATTTAGATGAAATGGACAAATTCCTTGAAAAACACAATTTACCGAAATGGACACAAGAAAAAGTAGAAAACCTGAATAGCCTTATGTTTATTAAAAAATTTTGAAAGTGTTATCAAAAACCTTCCTACAAAAAAAATTGCAGGCTTGAGTGGTTTCGCTGTTGCATTCTATCAAACAAAAACAAAGAACTCTAATCTACACAAAGTCGAAAACACATGATCAGGGAATAATACTTCCCAACTCATTTTATGAAGCCACTATAAACCTAATATCAAAACCTCACAAATACATTATGAATAATGAAAGACAGTCATGAACATAGATTCAGAAATACTTAACAAAATATTAACATAGTTAATCCAGCAAGATATAGAAACAATAATATATCAGGATGTAGAAGTTTTTTTCTATGAAAAGCAAAGTTTAACATCAATAAATCAATGCAATGTACCACATTTTGGATTTTTTTTCTTTTTGAAAGAGAGTCTCGCTCTGTCACCTTGGGTAGGGTGCAGTGGTGTCATCATAGCTCACTGCAACCTCAAACTTCTGAGCTCAAGTGATCCTCCTGTTTCAGATACCCAAGTAGTTACAGGTGCACACCATGACACCCAGCTAATTTTTCTATTTTTAGTAGAGATTGGGTCTCGCTCTTGCTCATGCTGGTTTTGAACTCTTGAGCTCAATCAATCCTCCCGCCTTGGCCTCCCAGAGTGCTAGGATTATAGGCAAGAACCACCGTGCCCAGTCCAGTGTACCACATTAACAGAAGAAAAAAAATGCAATCATTTCAATGAAGGCATAAAAAGCATTTGAAAAAAATCCTACTCATATACAATAAAACTTCTCAGAAAACTAGGAATAGAAGGGAACATTCTTAAGTTAATAAAGGGACTCTACAAAAAATACAACATTATACTCAGTGGTGAAGTCATGAATAATCTCCCCTAAAACGTATACCAGGGCAAGCATTCCTGCTCTCGCCACTTCTATTTAACGTTGCAATGGTGGTTCTAGCAACTGCAACACGGCAAGGAAAAAAGGCATAAAGGCCACAAAGGAAGAAGTAAAACTGTCTTTATTCTTGGATGGTCATTTTATTTCCAGTCACTTTGCTAATACATAAACACCATTGATTTTTGTATATTATCCTTGTTTCCTGTAACTTTGTCATTTTAAAAATTTCTTAGGATTTTCTAAAACAGCACAAATCATGAAGGCACAGTTGATAAGTCTGACTCAACTAAAATTAAGGATATTTATTCCTTAACAGATGACAGGGCAGTAAAAACGTCAATCCACGAACTACAAAAAGATACTTGAAAACTGTATAGCTGACAAAGGATTGCTGCTGAGGATACGTAAAGCACTCCTACAGAGCAATGAGAAAATGACAAACAATACGATTTTTAAATACACAAATAGAACCTTCATTGTAAAGAAAACCTGCATAGACAATAAGGATATGGAAAGAGCCAACCTCACTGAAAGTTGTGGAATTACAAATACACTGACGTTAAAATACCACTTTACTGAGCATCAGATGGCACAGATACCACCAAATGTTGCCGTGGTTGTGGAGAAATAGGAACCCTTATGCGAAGCTGGTAGAGTGTAGTGTCAGTCACTGCCGTGCACTTTGGCAATACCTAGTAAGTCAAGAAGTCTGTACTGTTTTGACAGGAAGAAATGGGGAATAATACTCCTACCTGCCTGTCAACAGCGGAGTGAACTCCATGGAATATGACACACATGTGCTACATGAATGAATCAGATCCATTTTTATTATATGAATAAATTCCAAAATTTAAATGTAAAATGTAAGTTGAAAAGGCTACATGCTAGGACACCATTTCTGGTTATTTTTAAAAACCACAAGATAACACCGTATACTGTTTACGGACATGCATGGGGGTGACAGTCTCTGACTTCAGAACAGTGGTTAATTCTGGGGAGGGAGGCACAAGGATGAGCGAAGGGGGCACTTCTAAGATTTTCTTTCTTTTTTTAAAAATGAGAGGTGAATAGAACAGAAGTTCCACGTCTTACGAACCTGGGTAGCACATACATAGATGACCACTACGTTAGATGCTGTTTAAGAAAAAGTATTTGAAACATGGCTGTTTAAAATTTTTATTTAAAATATATTCAAAAACGCCAGGTGGTGGAAGGGACAATCCAGGACCCCATCGCATAACAGAAACACAGCTAGCTGGGGTGCCGGCGACATCCTCACAAAGTAGACCGAACAGGCCCAGGGGGAAGTGCCGGCACTTTCTTGCCCTGAAACTGCACAGACTGGCCCTGACTGCTTCAGAGCTGCTTCAGGAATCCTACGGTGCCTTTTGTCTTTTTATTTTTTAATGAAATCTTGGAGTCGCAGTAGAGTGCCCGTTAGCTCATTGTGATACTAAAACCCCTGCCTGGTGAAAGATTGCATTGTCGTTAACGTGACACGGGTCGCGTGACAGGGCATGGTGATGGTGCTGCACCTGCCTGATCCCCTGCACTGGGAACCAGCGAAGACGCAGCGTAAAAACCTCGTGTGACCCATTGGGAAGGGACTTGAGGCAGCACCGCAGGGCGGGCAGATGCAGATTTCGCGTGCGAGAAGCTCCTGTGGAGGAAACCGCTGTGCCACCCGGAGCCAGTGCCCCAGCAAGTGACCTCTAATAAACTGTCTCGCTCATCGAGTGGTCTTGTTTGAGTCACTCTTTGGTCTCCCGGTTCCCTCTCAGTTCCGGGGGGCGGAATTTTCTCCACTGTGCCGGGACTGCCACGGAACGGGGTGCGGGATGCAGGGAGCAGATGCCGAGTGCGGACAAGCCTGGAAGAAGCCAGTCCCCAGGCTGGGATCAGCACCCTGGGGTCCTGTTTGGAGGGGCCGTTTTCATGTTCCACCCTGGAAGCCAGGTTGGTGTCAAAGAGGTTTACCCGGGTGGGGAAGGGGGAGGGGAGGGCACCGCTTTTGAATCCCAGCCAGCATCCAGCTTAATAGTAAATAACAGTCTTAGGTCATTTCGTGTTGTCTTACTTTAATTCCTAGGTCCTTGGCCTCTGCAGGCAATCTCGACGTTCTCTCTTTATTAGCAAAGGCAACAAACCCACTTGAGGATGAAAGCCCGACTCTGCCCTGGGCTGGCAGGGACAGTGGACTAGGCATTAAAAATTGTCTGTGCTTTTAACACGATCAGTCTCTGGATCCAACGCACAATCAGTGTCTTCCATGCCGTGCACCGGCTCTCCCCACACCGCAAAGAACGTCAGCGCAAACAAACCAAACCAGAGATTTTTATTGTGGCTTCTTGGGAATGACCACTACTTTGTTCAAAGAGCAGAAGGGTGATTGTTGACCGGTAGAGTGGAAGAAATAGTTATTCGATTTTTCATGAAAATGTAGAGTAAGTGTGATCAGAATTGAAAATAGCATACATCTCATAAAATACAACAATATCCGGTGCCCGATTCCACCGCATTCCCTGCCACTGATAGCCCTGCTGAGCACAGAGTACTTTTCAGGGAATTCAACAGAAATTGAAAGCAGAGCCCGCCCTTACGTTGTTTGCCAAAAACAGAAACGTAGTGGGCCATCAAACTGCAGGAAGAATGCTATGAAATGACTCAGAACGAAAGTGCCACAGGACACCTCGAGTTTCACATTGGGCAGGTGACTCCCTATTGGCCTGGGAGGTACGGGGCTGTCCCCACGGGGAGATTTCCAGTGGCTCACAGCTGGCCACCTGTCCTGGGCTACTGCCCCCAGGGATATTGGCTGGTTTGCACCGAAGGTGCCGTATAGACATCATTGGGGTGGAGGCAAGCACACCGCTCACTGGACTCTTTCCACTGTGTTCATGTTTCAAAGATGCTTCCTCCCTGCTGTCATGTATTCACATCATTAAATATTTAATCCGTCAAGGAATTGAAAGCAAAGCATAGATCACAAAGAACAGCAGCATCCTCAGGGAAGAGCCTCCCTCAGTCACCAACGCCTCCCCACGGCTCTTAATTACAAAGGGGTCCCATGTCCACAAGACTCAGAAGAGCCCCGTTTTGTATGTCAAATGGCAAGAAGCTAAATGCCACCTTTCGTTAACAGATTCTTCATACTTTCATAGCACTCACATGATACCTTGTTTTTACATGTCTTAAGGAGTTTTACCAAAGAGTTAATATTTGTTGAGCTCCTATGGGCAGAAATATTATCGAGCAAAGAAGAATCGGTCAATATTTATTAAACATCCACTGTGTGCGCAGCCTTCATGCCAGGTGCTGTGGGAGGTTAAACAGGACGAAGATGATATAATCACTGTTGATAAGAAAGCTACGGTCATGGAGGCATCATAAACCCGAACTCAGGTGCCATCAGTGGGGAATCTATGTACATTCATATCGATACAGCTGCTGCCCTCTAGGGGCTGAGCATATTAAGAAGGATTGAGTAGCAAATAGAGTAATTTCAGGAATAAATTCACAGATACACATGCAGTTGGCTGGGAGGAAAAGATACGTGCTGTTGGGACTCCATGCTAGCACATGGCTCGTCCTTTAAGACAGAGGACATCTTAAAGGAATTGGGCTCTGCCAGGCAGGAGCGATCCGATTGAATCAGTGGGGATGTGTTACCTGCCACATGAGAAAGAGGACGATGAGTGGAGATGCCACAAGAAATGCCTTTCTCCAGGGCACTGGGGCAGGGCCAGTTAGTCCTGAGACTCAGAGTACAGGTAGAGGAAGATACCTGGGCAGAAGGGTCCCCAGGACATGGCTTCCAGATGGCAGCTGCTCAGGGACCTACAGCACAGTGGCCATGACCCATGCCCTTTGCCTTTGCAGGGAATAAAAACACTTTTTCTTTACCCTCTTAGGTGCCTCAGCTGGGGCCTGCAAATTAAACTTATTTTTTAAAAAGCAGATTAACAGGGAAAAAGAGAATACAAATTTTATTTAACATTTTGATTTTTATGTGCACAGAGAGGCTTTTGTAGAAAACAAGTGAAGACCCCATGAAGTGATTAGATTGGGGGGTTTATATACCATTTTAACAAAAGGCAATACATTGCGGAGAAGCGATGAGACAAAGGAAAAGGAGTCTGGACTTCTAGGGGTGGCAAGCTGTGGGAAGGTAAACATGTGAGGGAAACTAGTGGAAGATAAGGGTTATCCAGTAAAGTTTGCGCAGACCCATCTTGGTGCCGACTTCCAGTCTGCAGCGGTAAGACTTGTTCCCCCTGGTAGGGGCGGGCAGGGCACACCTTCACAGAGGAAAGTTTATGCCCTGCTTGGAGGCCGACTGGGGAGGACGAAGAGCTCTTCCTGCATTTGGTGCATCCTAACTGCCCTCAGCTCCAACAGTCCTTCGGCCAAAGCGGTGCATTTGGGTGGGATTCCATCCCTGCACCTTCATCCTTGCCGAAGTGCGGGAAAATTGACAGGGCATGGCCCTCGGGGTCTAGAGATGGAAGCGTGGGGTTCGCGCGTCTGTGGGTGTCCTTGGACACCCGGCCAGGGTTCCAGTGGATAATAATGATGCCCGGCTTGCCCACCTTCCCAAGCGGCACAAACGGAAGGCTGAAGCAGTGCCCCCTGCTGGTGGCGGGTGGTGTCGCTGCCGGGACAAGAGGTCCACACAGAACTGTTACATTATGCTGTTGTGACTGTCTTGAGATGCAAATTCTGTAAATAGGCTCAGTCAGTCCCTCACCATTCAGTCCAGTTTGCTCGGTCTAATCACTGTCTCCCGCGCAGAGTTTCACGCCTGCTGGTTCCTGGAGGAGACCCCCCCCCACTTCGTCAGCCCTTCCAGTTCTTCTCCTGAGCTGCCTTTGCTTAGTGTGAAGCTCTCAGCTCAGCGCCCTGACACCCAACTGCGGGAGGATGGAAGTCACTGCAGGAGGGTGTGTGTGGAAGTGGGATGCGTAACTGAAGATGATGAAAGATGTAGACCTGGCGGGAGGCATGCAGGTTCGGACCAAGTAGTGCTGTGTTGCTCTCTGGAAGCAAAGATCAGTTTTGCAGCAGGTTGTGTGGCTCTGGGCGGGCACCTGATAGCTACTGAATGATTATAAAACCATCAGCGAAGCCGGCTGGACACTTGCTTATCATCGTATTTTTATGGATTCCTGGTAAAGCAAACTGAGGCAGGCAGGAAGGCAGGGACCTGAGTTTGTTTTATTTGCATAGTGAGGGTCATTTAGATGGCAATTCCATATACCGTGTGCCAAGGTACATTCTGCAAAACAGCATAACCATAAAGCAGGTGTGTTCAGAGAAATCTGGAGCTAATAAGTAGTTCACGGGGTTCCCGCGAGGCTGGCGGGTGGTAAGGAATGAGAAAGCAAGGGTGGAGACAGCGTCCTGGCCCTTTTGACTTGCGAACATCTTTCTCAGCAAGAACGAAACAACAAACAAAAAACCTCCAAACTCTTTTTAAGAATTACAAAAAATCATTTGTAGTAACTGTATAGCATAGGAGAAAGTGAATCGATACAAAAATATTTTATTTTAGGTAAGCATTTTGTTAAAATATAATAATTTATATTATGGTCTTTTTTATTTTTAAGATTGTTAATTTCTGGAGAAACTTTGATGTGCTCAGTAAAATTTTTAAGTCGTTTCATCACATAACTTACCTGTTGAAGAGCTTAAGATGAATTTGCAGTATTGTCATTATTATTATTATTATTCTCTTCCTCATGAGCTCCCTGTATACCTTGACCGGGATTCCTTTTGCTTTCTGCTTTTAACCCACAGCCATGCTGATTAAAAATTAATTGCTATATTGCTAAAAGCACAGGGCTTTAAAGCACCTGGTGATCAAAAGTGATTTAACTATCAGTGCCTTGAGTTATGAGCAGGGGCTGCGATCTCCGTATCTGACAAAATAGAATTCATTAAACACGATGCATTAAACACGATGAAGAAGGACACTCGGTAAGTCACAATTCACAATGGAGCTGTAACAGTTACAAATATTTTTGTACCAATAAAGAGGAAAACAAAAGTATTTCTACTTTATAAACCAGAAACAATGAGATGCAAGCAGAAATAGATTTTAAAAGCCCCACAAGTGATAATAGGAATACCATTCTGGGTATAAGACAAGTCAAATATTAACAACAAAATATATGAATATATACACACATACAGTGTGTGTATATACATATGTGTGCGTGAAAATTTAATTCTTGATAACAGTACTTAAGTGTACATGAAATATTCACAAAATTTGATGGTATGTTTTTTCACAAAAAAAGCAATAAGATCCATAAAATAAATATGTTATAATCACCCTATGATCAAATGCAACAAAATTAGAAAATACTGACAGTATTTTTAAAAGCATCCTGCACACAGAAATTTAAATATCTTCTATTAAATACTTGTGGCTAAGAGATAAACTACAAACCAAAATTATAGAATGTCTTAAAAATCATGATAATAAAAATAACTACATTTCTGGATCTATGGGGAATCTTTAAAATAATGATCAGAGGAAAGTGTGCAGCATTAAACACATATCATTAATACATGAATTAAGTTCCCAATTGAGGAAGCTAGGAAAAGAATAGCAACATAGATTGAAATAAAGCAAAGTGGGAAAAAAAAATCAATGAAGAGAGAAGAGAAAAGGAGTGGAATTAAGTAATAAATTAAATCTCAATTCTTTTAAAACAAAACAAAACAAAGTATGCAAACCACTAGCCAATGTAATCAAGTAGGAAAAATGAGAAAAAAAAAACCCACAAATACCCAAATATACAAAGTAAGGATTGACAAAGGGAGAGATAACTACTGAAACAGAGGAAACTTTAAAATTTGTAGGTGGCTATCCAGTAACTTTATGCAACTAATTTTTAAAATCAGTATAAAGTGGTAAGTTCCTAGGAAAATAGGAGTTTAACAAAAATGGTCCAATAGAGACATAAAGCTGAAATAAACCATAAAAGAAATGGAGAAAGTTACAAGCAACTGTCTACAAAACCACTAAAAAGGATTTTCTTTAAAGAAAAGACAGAGACTTCATTCCAGTGAACAGTTTGCAGACTCGGGAGCCCAGCCTTGCATACAAAACAAAGGTGCAGTTTGAGGGAGCAGAGTGGAGCTGGCTTTTACAGAGAAAATTCCTGCCAGGTTCCCACTCTGGTCTGCTATGCAAATGAGGAATGCAAACTTGCTTAGTTCTGATTGGTTAATGCTTGCTTAGATCTGATTGGTTGACACAGGTCTAGTCTGGTGATTAGATCCAGGTGGGAAGATGAGACTTGCTGGGAGCCGTTGATTCAGGTAGAATAAACAGGAATGGAAATCCGTGACAGTCCCAAAGTCATGCAAGCCCAGAGTACACATGTGACTTCTAGTCAGCCATGGCTGCTTGGCTCTACTTTGAATTTAGGCTCAGTTAGCCACTCAGAGTCCATCAGGGTTCATAGAACAAACCCATAAAAATCTCAATGCTCAGATAATCTCACAGGGAAATTCTACCAAAGCTTCAAGTACTGAATAGTCCCAATGCTGCAAAAATAGTTCCAGAGAATAAAAAACAAAGGAAAATGTACACATTCATACTAAAATATTAATTCGAAATGTGTTATAGACCCAAAATGTAAGAGCTAAAGTTATAAAACCTCTAGAAGAAAACATAATAGAAAATGTTTGTGCCTTTGTGTTGTATTAGGCAGAAATTTTTAGCTAGGACACAAAACATGACTCGCAAAAGAAAAATTTAGAAAAATTGTATTTCATCGATATTAAAAATGTTTGCTCTTTGAAAGATACTGTTCGGGAAATGGATGAAGAGGCGAGTCACAGACTAGGAGACGATATTTGCAGGTGTAACTGGTAGAGTACTCGTATGCGGAATGTATGACGAACTCGTACAGCTCAATATTAAGAAGACACCTAATTAAAAATGTGTTTAGGATTTCAACAGACATGTTACCGGAGAATAATGTGGAAAACATAGGCTTATGAAAAGATGCTTAACATCATTAGCTATTTAGGGAAATGTAAATTAAACTGAAAATGGGATACCACATGGCACACACCGGAATGGCTAAAATGTAAAAGATTAATAACCACATGCTACAGAGGATGCAGAGCACACCTGGAATTCTCATCCATCGGTGGTGGGAAGGCAACATGGTACAGCATTTTGGAAAACAATTTGTCAGATTCTTATAAAGTTAAACATAATGTCATACTGCCCAGCAATCCATTCATGGGGACATACCTAAGAGAAAAGGTGTTTACCCAAGTATTTACCTAAATCCACTCAAATACTTGTACATAATTGTTCACAGCAGTTTTATCTGTTAGAGTAAAAACTGGAAACAACTCAGGTGTCCATCGCCGTGAGCAGGCAAACGAACCGTGCTGCGTCCTCCTGTGAAATACCACTCAGCAGTGACCACAACGAGCCCCTGCTACGGCCACAGCCTGGAGGAGGCGGAGGCTTCATGGACTCAAAGACCGTGCACTTTGTGATTAAATTTACATGCAACTCTGGAAGGAATGAAGCCACAAGTCTGCGGAACCTTAGTTTCTTGGCTGGGGTGGGGAGGGGGCACCGACAGTGAAGGGGATAAATGTTCTGTACCTTGACTGTGTTTACACCACTGTATACATTTGTCAAAACTCACTGCACTGATTCGCTTAAAAGGGGTGACTTTTATTGTATGTGAATTATGCCTCGATAAAGCTAATCTCAAGGCAGAGCCGTTGCCATTATCAGTATTTCTTACTGTGGTGAGGACAGCCGATTGATGACAGGGAAGGGCAATTGGCGACTACTGAGGGCCATCGCCACCAGATGGGACGCTGTCCCCAGGACGGCCGGCAGGGGGCGCGGGGAGAGCAGAGCGCGGCCGCCGGAGCATCGTTGGTCCTGGAGCTGCGCCTTAGACGCGTTAGCCCTGCATCCTAGCGAGGTGAACGGAACGGTCCTTCCTCTCAGTCACGTTTCTGACTGTGCTACATTAAGGTCAGACAACTGTAGAGTGCTGAGCACTCTTTGAGTCACAGAAAATAAACACAGAGGCTGGCAGCCACTGGGCCCTGCGGACGCCGGCAGCCCAGTCCCGGAGCAGTGGTGTAGCAGCACGTGGCAGGAGGGCTGTCCGGTGGGGTAACAGCTCATTTCCCAGCCCATTTCCTCTGCCTGGAAGCGGAGGACCCTCCCAGGAAAGCATTGGAAACCTCCCAGGGCCCTTTACCCAACGCAGACGGCCTTGCAGAGACAGGCAGGTACTGAGGTGGTGGGAGGCAGCGGGCTGGGGGAGGTGGGGGGGGGAGCCTGGGACATGAGGCGAGCGGAGGTTGTCAGGGAGCTGTGGTCCTGTAGTGTGGACCAGCCCTGAGCCAGCTGCCTGGAAGCCTGGGGGGTCTTTGCTAGTGACTGAGAGGGACAGTGGCCCAGCCTGCACCTGCCTGGGGCACATCTCACACCCCCAGGTGGTGCTGAGCGCTGCAGACCCCAGAAGCAGCGGGCTGCACGTTCTGGCTCTGAAGCAGTGGCTGCAGGGCTGCAGAGGGTGCTCTGCTTCAGCAAGGAGAAGGCTGTGGGGCCCTGAGGCTCAACGTCCTTGCAGTGACCTCCCGCCCAACGAAATGCACTCGGGGAAGGCACCATCTCTCCAGTTTCCCTGGCTGAGCAGACCTGCAGGGCTCTCCGGGGGACGGGTGGGAGCAGGGTTCCAGCCCTCAGTGGGGACTAGCATGCATCAGGACCCTGACATCAGCCCGGGCCACGGGGAGGCAGGCGGAGGCAGACAGAGGGAGGGGGAGGAGGGGCTCCTAGGTGTGCCCATGGCGGGCACTTGGTATGGAGAGAACACAGAGTCTTGGAGGGTCTGACACCTGTGTCCCCTTCACCAGAATAATGACCACAAGTCAACCAGGACCACATATGGCTTCTCAAATTAATGGGCTTGGGATATTGGCATATTTATGTATTAATAATAATAGCAAGAACTGGCATTGTTAAACACTCACTGTGTGCCCGACACTGTTCTAAGCACAGCCCTGCATTAACCCATGAACCCCACAACAAGCCAATAAGGGAAGGAGCTGTTGACATCTACACTTTACACAGGAGTCGAAGACCAGGCACAGAACAACTAAGTACCTCGCCCAGGGTCACACAGCTGCTAAGTGGTCCGGATTTCGAAATCGCTGCAGAACACAAGCACAGTATGTGTTCTGAGAGCTGATACGGACACTCTCATTGCAGCCCCCAGTCACCTGCCTGGCGACCGTGGAGGCTCAGATTGTGCTGTGGCCACGGCCCTTCCTTCTAAGGCGGGGGTGGGGCTGTCCCAGGAGGGGCTGGTCGCCTGGAACAACGTCAGGGATGTTTATGTGAGCCCCGCACTCCAAAAATGTACGCAATAAGTATATAATACACAGAACGAATACGCAGTCCATCTCGTCATGTACGTATTATCTATGTGCAAATGTACCCACTCACTGAAATGTATTTGGAACCCCAAAATCACTACTTGTGGCACTTTCGAGATCAGTCACAGAAATGCACAAAATGGTGACAAGTTAGAGCCACTAACGTGCACGTTCCCAGCTACAGTCAAACAAGGCGACTCTCTGCCTTCTTGTTTCAACTCTTGCTACAAACGTCCTTTTCTTGGTCTACTTAGCGCCATGGTTGTCATATTTTCCTGCCTTCTCTGGGTGATTTTGCTGTTTAAAATGGCCCCAAGCGTAGCACTACAGAGCTGTCCAGTGTCCTGGGTGTGAGGCTGCGACATGCCTTACAGAGAAAACACGCATGTCAGAGGCTTTGTTCCGGCGTGAGTTGTACGCAGAGCACTGCCAGCCATTAGCTCGATGTTCCCTAACAACAGCATACGGTGAACGAGGTGTCTTTGCACAGAACCACTTGTCAAACAAGGTCACGCATTGACTGGGGGACGAAACATGTCCAGACGCCTGCAGGAGCCTAACCCCGCATTCCCCCAGGAGCGTGGTGCGGTATTCACCGATTCGGTGCCAGCAGCAACTTCAGTGTTCACCACTGCGAACTACCAGATCTATTCACTATACGTCAGCACCATGGCGCCTGCATATACGCAATGGCGCGACACTCAGCAGCAGGGATACGTCTGGGACATGCATCCCTAGGCGATTTCGTCACTGCGCGAACATGAGTGTCCTTCTCAAACCCAGACGGCATGGCCTCCCGCACACCCAGGCTGCACGGTGCGGCCTGTTGCTGCAGGGCTCCAAACCCCACAGCGTGCGGCTGCACTGAATACTGCAGGCAAGGGTGACACGGTGGAGACTATTTGTGTCTCTAAACATATCTAAACATGGAAAAGGCACCGTAAAAACATGGCATAAAAGATAAAAGATGATACACGTGTGTAGGGCCTTACCGTGAACGGAGCTCGAGGACAGGCGGCTATTCCAGGCGAGTCGGTGAGCGAGGGGCGAGCGAGCCCGAAGGCCCAGCGTGTTCCTGTGCCCCACGGTGGACTTTATGCACGCCACGCAATTAGGCCACACTAAATTAATGCAAATATTTTCCTTTCTTCAACAACAAATTAATCTTAGCTTACTGTAACTTTTTATTCTATAAACTTCCTAATTTTTAAAAATGTTTCGACTCTCATAATAACACTTAGCTTGGAACACAAACACATTGTAGAGCTGTACAAAAATATTTTCTTTCTTTATATCCTTATTCAAAAAGCTCGTTTCTATTTTAAACCTTTTTTATTTTTATTTTTTAATTTTTCAGACCTTTTTGTTAAAAGCAAAGACACAAAGACACACGTTAGCCTAGACCTACGCAGGGTCGGGATCTTCGATCCCCGTGTCTTCCATCTCCACACCTTGTCCCAGTGGAAGGTCTTCAGGGGCAGGAACACGCATGGAGCTGTCACCTGCTATGACCTCCTGGAAGAGATGCCTGAGGCTGTTTTACAGTTAGCTTTTTAAAATATGTAAGTAGAAGGCACACCCTCTGCAATAACAATAAGAAGCTTAGTAAATACACACACCGGTAACATGGCGGTTTATCACCTCCGAGTGCTGTGTGCTGTGTAACTGTGCGTGCTGGACTCACACAGGGCTGTGGTGGGCTCGTCATGTGGGTCTCACCACAAACACATGCACGATGCCTGTGAGATGACCTCACAACACTCCGACATCCCCGGTGATAGGCATCTTTCAGCTCCATCACAATCTATGGCGCCACTGCGGCATATGTGACTGTCATTGGTTGAAACCTCGTCATGCAGCACAGACTGTATGTGGAGCAGGCACTACATGTAATAAGCATGTAGCGAACACATGCACATTCTGCAGGACTCACCCGCGCTCTGGGGCGGAGGCACCCACCCTGCATGGTGTGTGGATGAGGCTTGTCTACGGAAGGCCGCAGGACAAGACCCTGAGGCTCCGGCAGCCTGTCTGGGCTTCACCTTGCAGGGCCCACTGGGCACCAGGCAGTCACGGCGTTGCTTAAATTCCCGTCACGCCCCTGCTGGGATGTGATGAGTGCCCATGTTTTACAAACAGAAAACCTGAGACCCTGAGACGATAAGAACCTGCCCAAGGTAACCGCCTGGCATATGAGCCCACACGTCACAGGAACGTCCCCTGCTGTTCCCTCCCACAACGAGCTGACCAAGCCCCGCGCCTGTAAAGCACCTTGGACGCCTGCGCAGCTGGGGCTGGGAGCTACAGCAAGGCTGGCCTCGCGCTGTCCCCGGCGCTCCAACCCATGCTTAAGGTGCCAGGAATCTTTCACGCAGGGGCCTCCCCGCGGGGGGTACCGTTGTTGCCATGAAGGCTGTCAACTTCCCCCCCAAACACCCTCAAATGTTAGCGTGTTATCAGAGCTGCCCGCAGGCCGAAGGCAAACAGAGAAAGCTGGGAGAGAGCCTGCGGCTGACCCTGCACACGCCCGTCCCTGCAGCGTCGGGGTAGGAGATGGCCTGCTGCGCACACGCGTTTCAAAGCAAGGGGTCTGCGTGCATTCGGTAAAAGCAAAGGAATTTTGTCACTGCCATCTGAGAGCCTATGTCACTCCAAGAGGCTTTTAGGGATAAAGTTATTTGAGTTTTTGTATTAATAAAAGAGATGGGTATGAGAGCTGTAAAGTGATCCTGAAATTCACTCGCTTGCAATGCTTTGTTGCTGCGAGAGTGGCCTGAACATCTTTGATGAACTGCTGCTCCTAGAGTAAGTGAAAGTGTGTTAAAATTACACATGTACACTCTCACACATGTACACACTCACGCATGTACACACGTGTGCTCATGTGTGTACACATGCCTACCCATGTGTATACACACTCATACACGTGCACACACCCTTACATATGTACACACACTCTCACATGAACACACCCATACACATGTACACACACATGTGCACACACTCTCATACACTCTTACACATGTGCACACATCCATACACATGTACACACACACTACTGTCACTTCTGTGTAAATGACACAAAATGAAATTTGGCAGATTTTAAGGTTTTCTTTATTTGAAGAAATTGTACGTTAAACTATTGAAAAGGTTAAAAATGATTAAGAAAACCCAGGATTTCATGAAACTTGAAGTTGATAAGAAAGTCAATTTTCTTCCTTTGTTCCAGAACATCCAGGGCCAGACAGGTGCAGTGGAGGCAGCGCCTCCTAGTAATGACAGTCTGGAAATTGAAACACAGGACGGGTGGTGAGAACCCCACAGGAACGGGGGCCTAAGCCAGGAAGCCAGGTGGGTTTATGTGACTGCAGGTCACTTTGCCCAGGAGTTTCCTACCGAAGACGGAGCTCCTTCCCAGGAGGTGCCCAGGGACGAAATCCCCCACCCTGGGCGAGAGCATCCTCTGTGGGACCCATTATCCCCACACAACTGGACACTTTCCAGGTGAACCTTGAGGTCACGTAAAAAAATCACTCAGAAAAACCTGAAAGTTATAAGTTTTGCTCTTTGGAGCACCCTGGACCCTAAAAGAGAGGAAAAGGAGAGTGTCCCTCACGGACTGGTGCTCTCGCCCCATGTCTTTGGACATGCCTGGTTTTTCTCTGTCCAGCCACCCCCGTGTCAGGAACACATCGTAGCGAGGGCAGGGAAGGAGACAAAATCTGAGGGCGGGCCTTCCTGGGGCTGTCCAGGAGCAGGGTGTGGTGGGCAACACATGTCACTCGCAGTCACGTGGGGGCCACGATGAGGCCACGTGAGAGAGTCCCAGCTGCTCTACTCGGGCCCCCCCTCCCCCCCGGTACCCGGCGCTCAGTGGTGTCCACAAGCAGCGATGACTGCAGTGGGGCGGGCTATACCGCCAGGCTGTGCCGACCCTCGGGCAGTGCTGCGAGGAGCTGCTGTCCTCACCACCACTGCAAACGGCGCAGTGGCAGTGCTGGAGGCACTAAACTCACTGAAAAGACACTGTGTTGGAGAGAACATTCTGGAACTGCCTTCAGAATCTCGCCGGGGCCCTGGCCTAGGATGGCAGCAAGACCGCCAGGCAGCTCCCCTCCCACGCCCCAGCTCCCGCCTGCACTGTGAGAAATCATCCACGGCGCCCGGGAACCAGGGGCTCGGCCCACAGCGGCCTTACCTTCCACAGGCCTCGGGTAGAAACACCAGGGCACTTGGAAGACAAAGTCGTCGAAACAGCACTGCTGAGAGACGCACTCCTCGCGGCTGATGCCAGGGTAGCCACAGTTCACGCGGGCTGGGACTTCCATGATGCACTGCTGATTCTCTGGTCACAGGAGAGCACAGCACAGTGACCCAATTAGGCCAGCAGCTCACTGGAAACCCCCATCCCCATGCCCCGCCAGGAACACTGTCGGATCCACGGGCTCCGTGCGTCCTGGATAGCTGCTCGGGCAGCATCTCTTGGAACCATAACACCCAGGGACTGTGTTAGTGTCGGCACCAGCGTTTGGCTGGCCCATCCTCCCCGAAGGTGTGGACCAGTGTGGGACGGTGGTCACAGAAGATCTGAAGATCTGGTGTCCTGGGGCCCTGGGCAAATCATTTTGTCTCTCGGGACTCAATGTTCTCCTCTGTAAATGGGGGTGGCCCAAGATGAGGAGAGGGTTGTGGAGCCTTGTGGGGATGCAAAGCCTTTGGTCCCTGCATTGCTGCCCAAAGGTGCTGGCATTCAGTGAGGGCCCCCGCAAACCATCAGCTGTCCAGTGGGGGCCCTTTGGAGCCCAGTGAGGCTTGGAGTGACAGGCTCAGGGGAGAAAAGCTCCTCCCATGAGTGTGGACAAGAAGCGGCAGGTGCCAAGTTCCAGTCACGCAGGCGTGATTTGCACACGCGACTTTCTTTTGTGCACACCTTGGCATTAAGTCTTTGTGTCTTGATCACAGTTATTGACATAAAACTCATTCCCAAAAGAATCCTAGAAGTCTTAACTTACTTCCTTAACACTTTAAGTCTGTAAGCACTTAGGTTACTGATGTCCTGTTAAATGCCTTTACTTCCCCTTAGGAGCTTCTTCAGAAATCACACTTGCAAAGCTAGAAGAGACTTCCGATTTTTTTCCTCAAATAAAATAAAACTGATGGATTGAGACGTGTCTGCTAAAAGAGCAAATGGTGTAGACATGGGAGTGGGCGGGGCATTTTCATCTCCCTGGGCTACTCTAGACTAACGGACCTGGGCTAGCTCTCGACTAACAGACCTGGGCTAGCTCTAGACTAGCGGACCTGGGCTAGCTCTAGACTAACAGACCTGGGCTAGCTCTAGACTAACGGACCTGGGCTAGCTCTAGACTAACGGACCTGGGCTAGCTCTAGACTAAC